>JAHIAM010004454.1:0-49574 GCA_021605205.1 Aegilops longissima | reverse complement strand
ATACCGTCGGCGCCATTTTTAACTCCACAGCCATTTCGCTATCTTTTCCTCGCTTCGGCGATGAGCAGCCTGTTCGCTCTCAACTCTTCGTCTGCTTTTAGGCCAGCCGCATGGCTAACCCGAACTTTCTCCTTGGCTCGGCAAGTTCCGCCTCAGTGCCTCCACGGCAGCAGCACCATCTGCAGTCCAACATATTACATTAATATTATGCCGCCTCATATTTTCCTATACAACATAACAAGGAAGGCAGAGCACATACCTTTAGATTTGTCCAGCCGCTGCTCACCAACAGTGATATCAGCATCAATAGATCTGATCTGCCTTGTTAGTTCGGCAACTTCAACGGACTGGTCGGGCGGCCGACCTGACAGATACCGCGCATATGTACAGCCGCAATCATTAATATATGATCCTCGCTTACGCCTAGGGCGGGCAAACCAGAGTCTCAGGGCTACTATCTATAAGGAGCACACCTAGCTGCGCTTCAACAACCAAAAAAATAGTGTATTTTTCACTACATACCTCAAAGCCTCCGAAAGGGCTTGTAAATGTTTCATACAAACCGCTTGTGGCGGATGAAATCTTCTTGAGCACCATGCTCATTAATGAGCGTGCTCCTCCGAGAGCGCAACTCGCCCAAAGAGGGCTCTCAACACGTCCGCCGACACCGCAATGTGCCGGACCTTCTCATTGCCCCGTGGGAGCCAAATGCCCGGCTCGTGGTGGCTGACGATCAGCTGGCTCGACGGGTCCGACTCCTCCGTGACGATACCTCGTGTCGCCCGCCTATGAGTCGGAGAGGTGGGTGGGTCTGCTTCCATCATCTCCGAGGAAGATCCTCAAGACGAACTCTGCTGAGAAGAGCTGCTAGCCGACTGCAAAAGATGGATCCTCGGTTATTGATCTAGGACGCAACACCTTTGAATTAACGATTGACTTACAGCTCGGTGGAGGGCTGGCCTGCTACGGGCATGACGCTGCAGGGTGCCTGCTGGGGCAGAGCCCCGGTGATACCTTTTTTCCTGGTTTGGGCATCTCCGCTCCAAGTCTTCGGAGGCGGCCTCTTCTTCCTCGCTGGGAGGAAGCTTTGGCCTCCTTAGGGGAGGTAACGATTCCCTGCCTCAGATGCGTAGCGTGTGAAGTTCGGTTTCTTCGCTCTTCCCTTGTCTTTCCCTCGAGGGCATTCTCACGAGTACCCGTCCGAGCATCTTGGCCATGGTGGGACTAGGCGAGCCTTCGAAGTGGTGCCGACACCGATTCTTCCGCTTTGCTGAGCCATTCCCGCCACGGATGATTTTCGAATAATGACTATGACAAATACAAAACAAGGTGTCCGCATCAAAGTTACTTACTTGGGTATTCAAGGATTGCAGCTTAGGCCCAAGATCCTCGGTGGCGCCCGGACGCTTTTACTTTTGGTCCAAGAACAATTTGCACATCCTTCGAGCTTCAAGCCAAAGAAGTGCTTAACAGTCCGCTGACCTCCGGATTGAACTCCCACATTCGGAGAGGCAGTGCTGGCACAGCAACATCCGCCGGACTAACATCACTTGCATTATACTAACGAGATTAATATCTCTCGAGAAGCTCCCTGGATGCGGCTCGCAAGATCGTACATCACCAAAGAGGCCCCCACCTGTCCTATGTCGCCCAAGACGCCGGCCAGACGGAGGGCCCGAAAGAACTCGGGCGGCCACCCACTTTGTGCCTCTCGAGCCGAATATAAAACCACCTCCGCTGCATACATCGGATACTTCAGGAAAGAACCTCTAGCCATGGGGCGCCGGGCCTTCGCTTATTATGGCACCTCCAAGACTCCGCGTGTTGCCCTCGATCATATTCGCTTCACATTGAAGGTCTTGAGCCATAAGTCAAGTGTAGGGTGACGTGGAGGAAGGCCTCACACACTATAATGAACGATTTAGATATGGAGGATAGCGTCCGAGCTAGATCATGAAAATCCAACCCGTATTAGAACATGAGCCCCTCACAAAAGGATCGAGGGTGAGGCCCAAGCCGTGGAGGAAGTGAGGGACAAACACGACGCCTCATTGGGCTCTGGGTAGGGGTGACCTGCCCCGAGCAGAAGCTCAGGCCGGATGTCGGCGGTCAAATATCCGACCGCCTGAGCTTCGAATGTCCTCCTCTTGAACCGAGGACGCCACCCACCGCCTTGAGGGTTGGATCCGACATATTTGAGGATTTAGGGTGTTGGAGCTTAGGCCTCGGGTGTTAGAACTCGAGGTGCGAGAAGGCGCGAGGGAGGTGGAAAAGAGGCGAGACCTCGCCCCTTTTATAAAGAGGGTGAATATCAAGAGTCCCTATGGTGACCGCTGAGGTTTACCTAACGCACACGGAGTCATGCTAACGGTCGCCGCCGGCCACGACGCCGCATTGATGAAAGATCCCGTAATAAGAGGGAACACGATATCCGCCTCGACAGACGTGCTAATAAAACCTCCTTGCAACGCCAATGAGGTGGGGGTGAGAAACACCGCTTCGCTGAACCAGGCCACAGCAGTGAAGGCACGACGCATTTAAGATTGCCAAGAAACCAGATTTACGCTTATGTTCCCCGCAATGGTGTGAATCACCTCGGATCCCGACACGATCTAAGTGTTCGATAATTACTTTGAGTATTCAAGATGGAACCCGCCCGCAATGTCAAGACAAGATCATGCCGGACTCATCGCCATTGAAGCCCGGTTCGTGGGCTACCGAGGGAGTCCTGGATTAGGGTATCCGCATACCGGATCGTACAACGCCCGCACTATTGAAGCATGAAGATACAAGACTCAAGACTTCATCCCGTGTCCGGATGGGACTCTCCTTGGCATGGAAGGAAAGCTTGGCGATTCGGATGTTATATTTCCTTCCTTGTAACCGACTCCATGTAACCCTAGACCTCCCCGTGTCTATATAAACCGAGAGGTTGGTCCTTAGAAGGCCGATCACAATTACAATCATACCATCATATGCTAGCTTCTAGGGTTTAGCCTCTACGATCTCGTGGTAGATCTACTCTTGTACTACCCATATCTTCAATATTAATCAAGCAGAAGTAGGGTTTTACCTCCATCGAGAGGGCCCGAATCTGGTAAACATTGTGTCCCTTGCTTCCTCGCTACCATCAGCCTAAGACACACACATCGGGACCCCTACCCGAGATCCGCCGGTTTTGACACCGACAGCGGCGCGCTTCACCCTCGTGAGACACTTCCTTCTTTCCCGACGCACTCCAAGCTTTTCCAAAGAGCTTTCCTTCCAAAAATAACTTCTCCTGCTGATTTCATTCCGCTTCGACTTCGCTTGATATTCCTTTTCTTTGAAACACCGAAATAGGCAAAACAGCAATTCGGGCTAGGCCTCCGCTAATAGTTAGTCCCAAAATAATATCAAAGTGCATAATAAAGCCCAATATTGTCCAAAACAATAGACAATATAGCATGGAGCAATCAAAAATTATAGATACGTTGGAGACGTATCAATGTGCGGCTCCCAGCCCATCAATGCCACAGGATGGGCGCCGGCGCAATGGGCGACGGAGCCGAACGGGCGGGACAGGCGCGCCTTCCCGCAAGGCTAGTTCAAGCTCATCCCAAAGCGCCTTTATGTTCTTGAGACTCACTGGGTGTCTTCCTCACTAAACCGGAACTCTAAGGGTAGACCATCGTGGTGCGGCATGGCGATGTTTAGGTCGGGCTAGTTGGAGGTAGACAACAGAGAATCAGAGAGGAAGAGAGAGTATTGTAGCGATACCGGTAATGCAGGTTGATTTTAAACTGCATGGCCGGTGACATTAAAAGTGGGAGCAGTTGGGACGACGGTGGGTGGCGGAGCTCGTCAAAGGGCTCGCCCCGTGAGCTCGCACAACGGATCGCCAGACGCCCCTCGACACCGGCACACATGTCTGCTCAAGACGCCTCCTGCCGACTCACACGCTTGTTCGGACGGCACCGCCGATGAGAAGCGAGGACTGTATGCACGTAAACGCCCACGGTTTCAATAGTGAAAGCGTCACTTTAACGTGACAGGTCTCTGCTCCAAAATACCTTGGCTCTTCATTTGTGCAACTTGTCATAAGCAGCTTGTCTCAAATTGAAGAAAAACTTACGAAGTAATATTTGTGCCATATCACGTGACCATGCTTAGTTTCAAGAATTTATGCTCACTTTTGATTTTCTGAAATTTAAGATCCAGATTCAAACAATATCATAACCTGCATCATGCAATAAATTTTCAAGTCGACATCTGTCCTGTTGTATTTCTTAACAAAGGATTTGGTCAAACATTTTGCTTAGTTAGACTTCGACAAGTTATATATGCAGAGTAAAAGGATAATCCTCCGCTAGTGCATTGCCTGATATATTAACTCAAGTACTAGGCACGAAACAAACGGGCTCAATTCTATGCTCATCCCGTGTAGTAGTAGTAGTACTAGGCAATGCAGTTGACGGGTGACGTTGACGAGCGGCGCATCGAGGGAATTGAACTGCGTTTCGCACGGTAGGTAACGTTGTTCAGTTACTAAAGCATCCCTCCGTTGTTCATCGGTAGTAATTATGGACCGGGACATGAGGGGAATTTCCTAGGGCTGGAATTCTGGCCGCCAGATATTTCGACTTGAAACGATGAGGCTCGACCGGTTGGGGTTGTTTAATGTGCGCATTCACGCACGCCACCAAGGACACGAGCCCGGTTTTTTAGGATCAACACGAGCTAAGGTCTGGCTCAGACGCCATTGGGTCCTACCATTCGAGAATACGAAAGGAACCTTTAAATTGCCGAACTAATCTATGTGTATTACAATACCAGATTTTCCTTGCAAATACTAATCTCAACATGGTAATTGATTTATGACGAGTTGTTGAATTAGAGTGAGTTTGTGATATAGTGATCTCAACATGGATTTCACATTTCATGGTATCCCTAGTAAGTTTTCCAATGCAAATTCAAATTTAAAAGATGAACAATATGGAGGTGAGAAAACTTTGTATGTATCAAGCATATGACCACACACACACACACACACACACACACACGCAGACACGCACATCTAACACAACAACAATCCAATAAGTATAGTGCATCTATTTTTCCAAACCATGCATGTATGACACGAATTAAAATATTTTTATTCCTAAATATTAGTATTTTAGAGAGTTCAACAAGTGACTACATACGGAGCAAAATGAGTGAATCTAGACTCTAAAATATGTCTATATACATCCGTATGTGCCACCATTTGAAGCCTCTAAAAGACTAATATTTAGGAACTAAGGAGTAAATGTAAGACATCCATGGTCCTCGCTCAATATTTAAAATGAACATGAAACTGAAACATGAATATTAAGTCTAGTACTATAGTACATGCAAATGTTGTGTTTAGGCGGAGCTATGATTGTCGGGGTCAACCCTCGACCTTAGATAAAATTGTGGAGCTCGCTTAGGGTTGTTTAGATTATATTTGTCCCCACCCTCCCAGCCACCGATTGGTTGTGCACCCCCACCCTCCTCCCCGGAGAATATCATGTGCCCCATACCTTAGATGCTATATGCCGATACGAGTTGCTTGGAGCTTGTAGATCCGAGATATAGCAGCTCACATGATGTGTCTTAATATTTTGCAGAAACCTTGATGAGTTTGAGAATTGCACACAATTTGTACAAACACTACTTAGATGCCCTTTGATCCCATATCCAACGACTCGAAGTCAGATCACCGTAGCATCTAAGATGAAGGAGGACATCATATTCTCCTCGTATGTAAGAATATCGTGTGCTACCACACCTTAGATGCTTTGGTGATACAAGCTCTTCAGAGGCATTGATTTAGGACCCAACACCTCCTGAGGTTCAATGGTTTTTGTAGAAAAGCCCCAAAAGAGTTCGCCATCGCTATAAGCACAAAGATCGCCAGATGCCATTGATCTCAGATCAAACGACTTCCAAGCTCAGATCACCGTAGCATCCAAGCTGTGATAGCACCTTATGTTTTCTCGCACGGAGAGTATGAGGTGCTCCCGACCGCATATTCTATGGTGATACGAAGTTCACCGAGATCTAACGCCCACAAGAGGAGGTTTCAATGTTTTTGCAATATACGGCCGATAGAGTTTGGGAAATGCGCAGAAGTACAACTACTACGCATGTGCCACCTGATCACTAATGATACGACCTAGATGCTCATATCACCGTAGCGGTAATTGCTATGGGGAGCACCTAATATGAGCACCGGGAGCCGTTGATCAAGATGCAGCGCACACACGAGGTCTGAATGTTTTATTTGCAAAAAACACCTTTCGAGAGTTTGGAAATTGCGATAATTACAAAGACTACTCCCAAGCCATTGATCTCACTTCCAACGTGTAAAACTCATATCACCATAGTATCTAAGCTGCGGGTGGATGTGATATTCTATGTCACGCTGTCTTTTTTGTTCATAAACTTGCAAAATACGGTAACTCGTGTCGTTACTTGTCTAACCGCCGCAAAGTGTTTGTTCAAAAAACCATCCTACACTGAAATATTGGAACAACACATGGGGTCCCACTTGTCATTAATCAAATTTGGAGCTAAAACTAACAAATCTGAAAGACGAGATTCGAATCGCAACCCGGACTACAAAGCGTAAGTTGATAGCCTGAAAAATGAACGGTTGATGGCTTTGTCCCATAACTTGATTTTATTTATACAGACTTTATGCTGAGTAGAGTAGAGGGAGTGCCTCGTCAACACGCAGCATGACCGTTGTCTCACCCATCGGTGGGTCCTGTGTCTGCGATCTCAATCTCTTCTCCATCGCCTAACCTTTGCACGGGCACACACGAAGAGCGCACTAGCTTACCGTGGTGTTATTACAACTAAAAAAGCTTGGAAAATAGAAGAATCGCCAGAACAATAGACGCTGTGGCTGGTCGAGACGGAGCTAACCACATCTATCCTCCATGCCACGCTTGCATGATGAAGCTGTGGCTAGTGGGGTGTTTTCGATCGATCGGCTGGGTCCCGAGGTCGAACCATAGGTACTACGCCTAATACAACATATTTTTACATGCACATTTTTCCTCCGTGCGAGACGGCACACCCTACCGCTGTTTCGGGTCCTCCCGTGGTGCACGACATATTCTTCCCGACGGGACGCCTCACCTCGCTTTTCGGGTCCTCCTGTCGAGCGCCAAGCAAGTAAATGAGTCATCAAATCACGAAAGACCACCTTTCCCGCCGAGTACATCAAGGAAGCACGATGGCAAGCTAGTTGGGCTAGTTCGACCGATTAGCTAGGCCGCCGCCACATTTGTTTTTTTACCCTTTTTTATCTACTTGCCGCAGGTAATTTAAATATCCACCGCGGCGTTGTTCGTGTTTGGGTGCGGCAGGATTTTTAATTTTTGATTGACGGAGCAGCGCGCAGGATTTTTAATTTTTGATTGACGGAGCAAAGCGCCAAGCAATTAGTCACGATGACTCACCAGAAAACCCACCGCGCCCTCGATGTGAGAAATCGCCGATTGGTGTTTTACCGCGGTGAAACCAAAAGATTCCCTGCTCCCTCCGCCTTCCCAGATTGCATTGCCTTTCAGCCGCTTTCGCCTTTTGCTTCCTCTCCCCATTGCTTCTACCGGTGCCATGGCGGCACAGCAGATCACGGAGTCCGAGGTGAGGCGCCACACAGAGCTCCATGCCAAGGATGCGGAGCTCGTAATAAGGACGGAGCCCGTGAGCTCAAGAAGGAGAGGAGTGCCATGCTCCTCCGCTATGTGCGGGAGTTCACGGAGCTTCAAAAGCGGCAGCGCCCACCACAAAGATGCTTGAGGCGCCGGGCGCGCTAAGCATGCGTAAAGCGGGAGATACGATAGGCCGTCGGGAGCCGTTGAGCGCGAGCGGCCGATCGTGACGAGGTCCAGATCGCCAGCCACTTGGTGAACCAAGTTGCCACGCACGTGTTGCGGCTGCGTGATGCCTACCGTCGTGCTGCCGCGACGATGCCGCCGCCGGGTTAAACCTGCTCGACCACCCGGTCGACTTCAACGAGCTGCAGCTTCCGACCTGGTCTCCTTCTTCACCTATATCTCCGAGGAGCTGAGCCGCTCTCCGCGATTGTGGGGGCTGAGCTGGACAAGGAGGGGTTATGGGGGTCCGCCACCGCTGTCGGGCGAATCCTTTCGTGGCTCCATCACCGAGTCCATTCGTGCTATTGGACACCGCTTTTGACGAGCTGGTTCCCATCGACCGAGCGGGCTCGTGGGCGGTTGCACCCTGCATCACCAACGCCGTGGCGCCGAGAAGTAGAGGGACTTCGTGGTGTTTAGGCGCCTCGCATGGGCATGTCCATGTCTCAACAAGAACATGACCGCTGGATCAAACTCAGACGGTGCAGATCAGTCACTATAGCACAAAGCGTGGGTGTGTTTGGTTGCATTCTCATCTCAATATAGTTGTTTCCTCTTCGTATTTTTGTCAACCTACTAGTGTGGACTCATGCACCCTTCATGCACTCGCCAAACACCCAAAAGTGGGTCGAGAAGGAACTTTTGCTCCCATCCCTGCACCCTTCATACACCCCGCCTAACACTATTCGTGCTTCATATGGTTCATGTTTCATGGAGTATCAGAGCACCATACTCTCCGTATGCTTATGGACCTAGTTCTCATTAACATTGATCTCACCTTCATTCTCGAACGGACAATGTAAAAGCGGTACTATGTTACATATAGGAGTAGTTGATATGCGCAGAACATCATTTGTTATCGCTATATCTTACTACACTAGCAACAAGATTGTGTAGTATCGACGATGAACCATCGCACATGCCTAGTAGTAGGAGCACTGTATGTTCAAGTGGCTGCCGTGTTCGCAGACCTCCGTCAGAAGAGTGGAAACGCTTGTTGTAATCATTTTTTTCTTCGTAAAAACAGTGGACACGCCTACCTTATGGATCCTCCTCCAGCCATGCACTAAATTACTCACTTTCACCGACGTAGGGATAGCCAAAGACCTGGTCCACCAGCCATGCACTAAATTACTCGTAGTAGAGTGACGGTAGACTACCCCGATCGAACCGCCGCAGAATGCCCAATGAGCCGCCAAATGACAAAACCCTCCTTTCCCGCAGAAGTTGGATGACGGCAACCATCATTTCACTCTTCTCTCAGCTTCCTCTCTGAAGAAAACCCCACTCGCTTTGCTTCTCCCTCATCTCGCTCCTCCTTTCGCTTCTTCTCTCTCAGCTTCCTCTCTGATGGACGCCGAGCACCGCCGACGTGATGTATATGGCTCGCCAAACCGCCGAGGCTCATGGTACGAAGAAGCGCAAGCACCCCACCGACACTACCGCAACAAGCTCAAAGCCATCGCCTGTCCAAGCCCCTCTCCGGGATCCCTCATTAAGCAAGTCCAGGTGTCTCTTGTTGACGATCTTTTCTCGATCTTGATCGTGTTTTTTCATCTAACACGCAGACTAGTACCGGTAGTACAACTTTCGGGTGATCTTGCATGTGATTTTAGTGTGCCAAATGATGGTTCTAGATTCTCTTTGACCAAAACATGCGAGAGGTTGACACCGATTTCTTATAGATTACTTTCAACTATTTCTCTGTCCCAAATTTCTTGTCTTAGATTTGTCTAGATACGGATGTATCTAATACTAAATGTGACTTGATACATCCGTATCTAGACAAATCTAAGACAAGAATTTTGGGACGGAGGTTGTACTTTATGAACATCAATGCTACCTTTTAAGAGGGTATATTTGCCTCAAGAATTTGTGTTATTGATATTGCATGTAATCCTCCGCTCTCATGCCTTTGAAGACATGTTCTAGTGTCTTTGTTCACTCATTTCGTATGCGATATGTAGTCATATATGGAGTATAATATCGAAAATCATCTTATATTTCTGAACGGAGGTAATAATAAAATATGGTTTCGCTTGAATTAGAACCAGGTCTCATGTGGAGATGAAGTTCTCAAAGTCGTGCCGTGAACTGGAAGACCTGATGATGAGTTCTATCGCTGAACTATCCAAATTGTTGTGTCCTCGTCGCCACGGTCCCGAACTAGTGTTTTCTCAGAGCATTGTTGTTAGGCGTGTTCTCGAGCCTGCATTTGACCACAACAATTTCTGGTTGTGCCTTCGACACGAAGGGTGTGGTTCTTGTAAAGCTTCCCAACAAATCTGATGCGCATGTCTTCATCATCATGTTTATGAGTGGAAAGACCACTGCTAGGTTCTCCAAGGTTTACAAGATGGTGATGGTGCATGTAGACATCTCACACGTAAATCCATGGCCTAGCCGGGCTATGCGGGTTCATCCCGTAGGTCGGTGGCAAGAAATAGTCTCGCAGAGTTTAGTTAGTGCAACTTTGCTTGTATGTAGTAAGTATTATTGTTCAAGACTTGATTTGTGTTTGTGAACCTCAGATTGTTTATTAGTACGCGCTTTTGGTGTGTGGTCAGTCCCGAGAACGGTCTATGTTAATGTATGTCCACTCAATTCACCAGATATTTTGAAGTATCCAGATCATATTTTTGTGAGGACGGTTTATCAATTATGGTTACACTCCAATATCTCGTATGCATTGCAGGGTTTATCGCACACACCAGGATTTCCATCCCATGGATGTTTGGTCCATACGAGTTGTCACGGCCGCTGGACTGTCCCGCTTAGGGAGTAGGCGGGCCCTCGCATGCCACGCTGTAGTTGGACGATCAATCTTCTGCTTAGTACTTCAACATAGTGATTTCGGTAAGGATTCACTGTGTCACATCAAGTAAATCTTATTGATTTACCGCTAAATCTTATTGATTTAATGTCATGTTTTCTTTCTTTTCCTGCAATTTTACGATGCAGGTTTTGCCATGTGACATTCATCACGTAATAAACCGCTTTGTTTGCTCTACGATGGCTATTTTTGCAGGTTTCACTTCTTATGTCGCTTCAGAACGAAGGCACTATCCATCACTTATATTATCGAAAAATTGATCACCGTTGTCCGAGTACAAGCTGAATCCCTATGATGAACTGCAGTTTATTTAACAAAACGCCACAATTAGTCCTTCTCGCTTAAAAGAAATGAAGAAAAACTGGATCACGGTCACGGATCCTAGTCAAGTTAGAAAGCTGATCATAGCATACCGACACGATAGCCGCTTATCTCGCGACAGATCGAGCACCGCCGCTGTTTCTAGCACTAACAATGCAACAGCTCACCGATCCAACCGAGGATTGGGCACCGACCGCTGCCAATGATCACCGATCACCGGAGGATCGGCATCGACACCGCACCGCCCGACACCGCACCAGCTCTACAAGGAGCACCATCTCCGTAGCAGCAGCGGCTTCGCACTGCACCAACACTTGCACTTGATATGCTCCGCCCGCAGCTTGCACCGCAACCGATCGGGCTGCAGTCAGACTTCATATACCAAAGTCCATACAAAACCGACATGTCCACCTTCTTGGTAAGCATTGGCCGCCCAAGTGCTTCGTTCATTTTTCTTTCCATGTTGTTTCACATGATTCACTGTGTTGATCTAACTGTTTGGGTATGTCTTCTTGTTTGCAAACAGATAATTCCTAGAGCAACGAGGGAGTTGTTCAACAATCCGGGCGACCGTGACCAAGTTTCTCTTACCATGCGCAGCCTTGGTGTGAATGAACCTGCTCAATATACTGTAAGTACAAAGGATGGTCGCATGATGATTGATGCTAAAGGATGGTCAAGGTTCAAATCTAAATCATATCTTGCGGTAGGGGATGATGTCAAAATCGAACTTTCTCGGCAAGGAGAGATGGTCCAAATCAACTTTGAAATTCTTCAGCAGCACCACACAACTGCCAAACTGATCTATCCTCCGAGAGATTTTGATGTAATAATCTGGCATGGTGAAACAAGTGTCCTGTGTATAAGTAGTACGACAAGATTATTTATCACATGGTATACCGCTGATAGAATTGCAACTCGATTGCTGGTTAGGAACTTTCGCTCGATTTCATTCCAACAAATTGTCGTGGTTTTATTCAATTTTGTGTATTCGCCTTATGACAAAGATTCTAAAACTAGTGTCGCATCGATCGCTTGCAATATGAAAAGCGCCGAGGTAGAACACATGGGCCCCAAACATGCAGGGTCGGCTCACACCCAAAGTCCGTAACCGTGAGCCTATCCGAGTATTATATTCTCACCTGAACCCCCATAAAAAGATGAACCCCAGAATGCCCGTATGCTGCGTAGGGAGTATATTTCGGCAAGGTGAGCCTGTGATATAAAGATTTGTATATTTCTTTACGAGGGAGTATCTCTCACAAAAAATATATTTATGTGTAACTAGTTACCCCTGCCTTTCTACTTCCTTTCGCCGATATGTGGGGCAACCGCAACGGGTCCACGTGCCATATGCACAAATTAGAGTGCACAACTTCATGGTAGACACACCCGGTCAGAAGGCCGCAAGAATGCCCAATGAGCCGCCAAATCACCACCCCCCTTTCCATCTTTAGCAAGAAGTCGGACGGACGAAGCGGCAATATTTCACCGGGCCTGAATCCCTTCTCCTCGCTCGCTTGTTCAGAGAAAACCCCTCTCGGCGATTGCATAGGGTTTTCATGGAGAACCAAGTACTAATTCTTCATCCATCCCCGATAAATCCAAGTCCCTTGGTCGCAGGTAATCCTAGGATGACAACACCGCTGATGCATTTTTCTTCCCATCAATCTAGTGTGTTTCATTTGCAAAGGCCCAAAGTGCGAGTACCCTACAGGTTTCTACGCCGCGTAGATGCCACACTTGTTCCTTCTCATCCTAACACATCATTTTGAAACACGCACAATATGTTCCTAGAATCCTTTTTCTATCCGGAGGGTGGGGTTTTTTGAACATGCTGTGTTCTCATATTATTTTTCCTGCAGCAGTATTATTTGCTCATAGAACACATGTACTCAAGATGCTCGGCCTTGCCATAACTGAATACACTAGTCATGGATATAAGTTCCGAGTTGGGTTCATGAACCAAGAAGATCGCTGCTTTTTTATGGCCGAACTTGGATAAACTTTCTCAAGTGTTACGGACTGAAAGTTGGCGCACGAATGTTGATGGAAATAGCAGAACTTGGTCTCATCTTCACTGCGATCTTCCACCTCGACATCGTTCCAATTGTTCATCCATGTTAGTTTTGTAGCTGCTTCTTGCTTGTTGCCCCGATTACTTCTTAGTCCACCTATTCTGTCTAACTAATCACAATTTAGCTTTAGAAGTAGCAACGAATCTCTCAAGAAGATGCTACTTCTAACTAATATTTTCTTATAATTGGTGGCACATGTAGGTTTTTTCAGAGTTACAGCCCGCTCGCTTGTTACTCGTAATAACTCGCTGTTACTAATGGCAATCAAGTTGATCGATCGACATCCACAAGTTCCTACACTTTATTGATCGCCTTGAGGTCCTTGTGGAGCGCTTTCAATGGTGGAAGGCCACGGGATATGTGTGCCATCGCTGCACTCGCTGAACAGGTCCAACTGTGTCAAGAAACTTATGGTACGAGCTGTTTTCTCGTTATATATGTTGTTCATAAACTATTGCTTATACACAGTTTTATAGATGTGATCTTCTTGAAACAGAACTGCCGAAGTTCTATTGTTCCTATACGATGCCCCACCATGGTCGGGTCGACTTGGCGCTTGGTCACAACATGATGTTTATGTCGACCTACCCAATTCCCTTGGAGGTGAAAAGATACTTATTCATGGGTGGTCTTAAATAATGAAGGCCCGCCCATCTTGGAGAATAGGATGTAAGATTATGTTCATGCTTTTCCATGGCTCTAAAGCTAATATCCTGTTTATTGACCACGCTAAGTAGATGAAGCCGCCGTAAGGTTGTGGATGCGCTGGGTGGCGCTCGGCCTTGTCTCGGGCTTGGCGGCCTCACCCTTGGTTAATCAGAGGCCAAGTAGCACTGCTCGAGGCGTGCTTTGTACGGTTGAACCTGTATAACTACTCATACCGCTTTCACTTTGGTTGTTAAGTGCCCCGCTGGTTTCAAGTAAGGTTGTTAAGTACTCCGCTGCTTTTACAAAGATGTCGTGTTTCTTCACCCCGCTTTCCTCCACCGCCAAAACCAAACCAGCGCCAAGGGGCCGCCGCTCGCCCCACGGGTTGGCGCGCCAACAAGATGCATCGCTGCCCCATCGCCTCCTAAATCGTTAACGCCGATGTCCTCCGCGCCTTTGGTGCGCTGCTGCAGCCGCCTCGCGTTGTCAACATGGTCAACAAACAACAGAATCGCGTAAGTACGTGGAGAGGATGACAAGAGGGGCCCACCACGCCAACAGATGGAAAAATAAAATGCTTCCTCCTAGTGTTTTCCGACATTTGGGACCCACGACATTGTGAGCGTGACAAGAGAACAGCACAAGATCGGCTGACACCTGGGACATAGCTACTCGAGCAAAGATTTTTTTGTTTGGTATTGTTGAGACGGAGTAGGGTTTGAACTGGTCAGGCCCGCCTTGCCTGTGCTTATATTTTATGTTCACCATGTGACCAGCCCAGCTATTTTTTCTTTGTGAAAATGAGCCCAGCTTTATTTTTTCTAAAGAATACCCAATCCAGCCTATTTATTTTTCTACGCTCGATGGCTGCAACTCTTTCAAGACGCTCGCAAATCTTGAAAGTAATATGAAGTGGGTTGTAAATATAAAACAGATGACATATTGGCAATTACTTTATAATTTCTGAATTTTTCACATTTTCAGATTCCTATTTCACTAGGCATTAACCTAATTTAAATATATCTTCAAACTACTTTAAATCTGGCTCGACATTTCGGTATTAAAAATAGTTTGGAACCCACAAAATATGCTAAATTGGCCCCGCCAACTAAAAATGACTGCAATAAATTGCATAAAAGTTGCCATGAGCTATATATAAATTATTAAAAAGCGAGTGGTCTGACTTAGGGCCTATTTAGTTGACGCAGATGCAAGATTTTTTAGTTATTATATACGCCAAAAATGATTCTAGTAGACGAACTGCTGGATGTCAATCCAACGGCCGTGTGTTTCTTCAATCTCTAATCTTCTTGCTCCAGCCGCCAAAGCAGCGCCGACGGACCGCTTACTCCCGCCTCCCATGGCCGGGTCAGGTGCCGCCAGCAGCCTCAGCGCTTTACTACTCCCGCCGCCGGCTGGGCATCCTCTACTCACCCACACCCCTCGTTATTCTCAAGGGCGACGGCAGCCTCACACCGCAGCCGAACCGGTGAACGCCAGATTCTCTCCGCATGGGCATCCACTGCTGCGCTTTCCCTGCTCCGCCGCCCCTTCCTAGGCTCGCCGTCAGCCCACCGCTGTGGTTCTCTCAACAAGCGTGGTCAATGTGGTCAACGATCGACTTCCATCGAAGAGTATCAGACGTGGAGAGGCTGAAAGCTAGGTCCACCGCAGCCGCAAGGAAGTGCCTCCTTATTACGCTGAAAATAATTATTCTTCCACCGACAAATAGGGACCCACCGGACGGTCCACCAAGATTTTGTGAAAAAATCGCTTCCCCAGATCGCCGGGACCCACCGGACGGGCCATCGATTTCGCGAAAAAATGTTCCCTCATTGCCACCGACCCACCGAAGTGCCTCCTTATTACGCACAAAAAATGAATACCCTCGGCTAGCTGGGATCCACCTTGGTGGAGGCTGACTTAGGGCCTACTAAGTTGACAGGACGAAGGGCTTTGTCAACTTAGTCAATATGAACAATTCTATCTCCAAAGGATCGTGACGATGTCCATCCAACGGCCGAGTGCTTCTTCAACCTCTCGGTCTTCTTGCTCCACCACCAAAGCAAAGGCTGGTCATGCCGCATGCTCCTGCTCTCATGGCCGGGTCAGTGCCGCCGCAGAGGTCTCACCGCCTCTACTATTCCCACCGCTGGCCAAGCCTCAGGGCGACGGCAGCCTCACACCGCAGCCGAACCAAAGGAACCCACGCATTCTCTCCGCATGGGCTTCCACCGTCGCTGCCTTTCCCTGCTCGGCTGCGCCCCTTCCTAGGCCTCGCCCGCCCACCGCCATGGTGCTCTCAAGGCCATGCGTGGTCAATATGGTCAAGGAACGATTTCCATCGGAAGAGTATCAGACGTGGAGAGGCCGATACCGGGTCCACGGCCACAAATTTCAGTTTTTTTGTGATTTGCCAAGTAAGTCGCTTGTCGTGCCTCATGGGCGGCAAATCTTTCAAGACGAGGAGAACTTTCATTCGGGCTGGCCGAGAAAATGGCCCATCAAGAATGAGAAATGGGCTGTATATTTTAAAACACATCAAACCGCAATTAGTTTCAAATATCTTTTTTTCATTTCAAGATTTTAAATTACATTAATTTTATGCGTGGAGAATTTGTTGGACTTTATATTGATATACATTTATTTTAAAATCAGTTTGAAAGTGAATCAAATTTCGGATTAAAAATAGTTCGACCGCACTCAAAATATGCAAAATTTCAGATAATTTTTAACCGTACTACAATATGGGCTGTAATGCTAACAAAAAGAATATGGGCTCCAAAAAACCTTAAGAATTATAAATGGGTTGTAAATTATTAGAAATAATGGCAGATGGGTTGTATGCTATTTTCCACAGATTTGAGGCTTTCCTAAAAAAGGTTGACGACAAGCATCGACTATTGATGTCCATCCAACGGCCGCCGTGCTTCTTCAATCTCGCTTTTTCCCGCTCTAGCCGCCAAACAAGCGCCAAGGGACTGCTCGCTTCCTCCTCCCATGGTCGGCAGGCTGCCACAGAGGCCTCACCGCCCACTGCATTCCCCATCGCTGGCCTAGCCATCCCTCTACTCACCCACACTTGTTGTTATTCTCCGCGACGGTAGACTAACCAAGAAACCTCAGACAACAGATTCTCCGCGGGGAAACAACTCGCCGAGTCTTCCCCGCCCGTGATCATCCCTTCCTAGGCTCGCCGCCGCCCACCGCCGCGGTGCTCTCGGCGCCGCGTGGTCAATGTGGTCAACGACCGACTTCCATCGAAGAGTATCGCATGGAGACGCCGATACCGGGTCCACGGCCGCAGCAAGGAAGTGCCTTATTACGCCGCAAAATAATTATTCTCCACCGACAGCCGGGACCCATTGACGGGCCACCGATTTCGCGAAAAAATGTTTCCGATCGCCGGGACCCACCAGCTACACCTTCGCACGCAAGGAAGTGCGCCCGGCAAAAAACGATTCGCCGATCCGCCGGGACCCACCAGCTACATCTTCGCACGCAAGGAAGTGCTCGCGACCCATCTGGTCGAAGCATACGTAGCATTGTCATTCTGGTCGCGAACGTGTAAGTACATATATACTGGTGGATGTAGAGGCGCGCACGTAGCATGTACACGTACGTATAGCGGCCAAGGTGCAAGAAAGAAAATATGTCCACGTATGTGTACATACGGGCGGGTCTCGAACGCCTACTCAGCATACACGACGCCGTGGCTCGTACATGGCTGGGTCGAACGGAGAAACAACGTCGTTGTCGTGTTCATGGGGAGGCAACGGAACGCGTGGGAGCCAATCGGCTGGGTCGGAATGGAATGCGAGTCGTGTTCATCGGGAGGGCTTGGACGAACAGCGATGGAACGAGGCCCGCGCATCGCAAAATCGAGGAAACAGACTTCCCACGCTCGAACGGGTCCCGTTGATCGGGAGGGTGTGGCATACCGCAAAACGGAGGAAACGGACCTCCCACGGTCGAAACGAGGGTCCCGTTGATCGGGAGGTGTGGCGCATCGCAAAACGGATTTAAACGGACCTCCGATGGTCAAAACGGGGTCCCGTTGATCGGGAGGGTGTGGCGCATCGCAAAAACGAATCTAAACGGACCTCCCACGGTCAAACGGGGTCCTGTTTCATCGGGAGGTGTGGCGATCGCAAAACGGACTCCACGGATACACTTCATCTCCACCTCGACCTCCTCCAGCCTCCACGGCCCTCGCTCATCCGGCCCCACCGTGCTCTCTACTCCACCGCCATCGCTCAACCACCCTCCACCGCTCACTGCTCATCCAGCCTCCACACCAAGGGGTCCTGTTCAACCACCCTCCACGGGCACCCTCCTCAGAATCTCCCTCGATGCGGCTATATCTCCCACGTGTCAAGCACGACTTAGAGGCATAACCGCATTGAAAGCAATGTCGCAAGTGAGGTAATCTTCACACAACCCATGTAATACATAAGGGATAGAGATACATAGTTGGCTTACAATCGCCACTTCACACAATACATGAGTAAAGCATTACATCATACAGATACAATCAAGGTCCGACTACGGAACCAAAATAAAAGAAGACTACCCTAAATGCTACACAGATCCCCGATCGTCCCAACTGGCTCCACTATCGATCAACCGAGATGAAACAACATAATGAACAAGATCTTCATCGAGCTCCTCCTTGAGCTCGGATGCATCACCGCACGGTTTCATCGGCACCGCAAACTGGTTTTGAAGTATCTGTGAGTCACGGGACTCAGCAATCTCACACCCGCGAGATCAAGACTATTTAAGCTTAAAGGTAGGACAGGTAGTGAGGTGGAGCTGCAGCAAGTTTACTAGCATATCTGGTGGCTACAAACGCAAAAGAGAGCGAGAAGAGAAAGCAAGGCACGGTCGAACAACTATGATCAAGAAGTGATCCTGAAACTACTTACGCCAAACATAACTCCAACATCAGTTCACTTCCCTGACCACGAGAAGAGACCATCACGGTTACACACGCCGTTGGTGTATTTTAATTAAGATCAACTTCGGTTTTCTACAACCGACATTAACAAATTTCCATCTGCCTCATAACCGCGGCACGGCTTTCGAAAGATAATACCCGCAGGGTGTCCCAACTTAGCCCATTATAAGCTCTCACGGTCAACGAAGGATATTCCTTCACCGAAGACCCGATCAGTCTCGAATCCGGACTACAAGACATTTCGACGGCAATAAAACAAGACCAGCAAAGCCGCCGGATGTGCCGACAAATCTCGATAGGAGCTGCACATATCTCGTCTCGTGGCACACCGATGAACACTACGACGGCAACCGACGATACCCCAAGTTGCCTCGGGGCACCGCAGTGGTTTAGTTTGGACCAGCACTGGAGGAGAACTGCCCGGGGTTAAATAAAGATGACCCTTGAGTCTGCAGAACCCAAGGGAAAAGGCTTAGGTGGCAAATGGTAAAACCAATGTTGGGCCTTGCCGGAGGAGTCTTATTCAAAGCGAACTGTCAAGGGGGTCCCATAAATCACCCAACCGCTAGGGACGCAAAATCCGGGAACATAACACCGTATGACGGAAACTAGGTGGCAAGAGGAACAAAACACTGCATAAGGCCGAGCCTTCCACCCTTTACCAAGTATATAGATGCATTAATTAAATAAGATATATTGTGAATATCTCAACAAGTAAACATGTTCCAAAATAGGAACAACATCTCCATGTTCCAACAAGGAACAAACTTCATCTTCACCGCAACTAACAACGCTTATAAGAGGGGCTGAGCGAAGCGGTAACATAGCCAAACAACGGTTTGCTAGGAAAGGATGGTTAAAGGTTTGACATGGCAACATGGGAGGCATGATATGGCAAGTGGTAGGCATCGAGCATAGGCATAGCAAAAGAGCGAGCAACTAGCAAGCAAAGATAGAAGTGATTTCGAGGGTATGGTCATCTTGCCTCAAATCCCGCAAGGAAGAAGAACGAATCCATGAAGAAGACAAACGGACGTAGTCGAATCTAATCCTCACAACTCCGAACGAAACCGGCTAACAAGAGAAGCAACCCGAAACAAGCAACAACATAGTAAACACACAATCATAAACATGGCATGACGCACAAGCGAGTATGATGCATGTCCGTTTAAATAGCATGGCATGGCGGCGCAACAAACAACACTACAAATTAATGTAGCTCAATATGCAACGAGTTGCATATTGACAAAACACCATATCAATTATTTAGTTCTCTCGTTAGGTACTCAACAATATTAAATGTTGTTAACATGGCAAGAGGTGAAGCATAATTAAACTACCTATTTAGGCAAGTTTAAATGAGGCCGAAACAACAAACAACAATTCCGAAAATCCTCATGTGCATATTTATGGATTAGGTACTGATCTGCCCTAAACACAATTTTAATGTTGTTAAACATGCAAAGTAATGCTACCATGTTAATCTATGCATTTTTCTAAACCATTTACATATAAAGAACATTTAATTCGAAGTTACGGTTATTTAGTTATGAATTAAATCATTTTAACATAGCATATTAGCAAATTAAATAAACAGCAAGTTAAACATTTTAACATGGGATGAAAATGGCATATTATTAATCTACACGAAATTCTAAGCAATTTACATGTTTAAACCAGTTTAATCCGATGCACGGTTGATGAGTTATTAAATGCATGAACTCTAGGGACTTTTCAGAATCAGAATTCTCGGATAATGTTAAAATCGCAGGACGGGAAAAAATAGCAACAGGTCGAATCTAGTCAGCCCACAAGTGCACAGGAGAGTGGGCGGGGCTGCTCACCGGCCAAGGCCCGGCTTGTCGGAGCGGGCCGCGGCAGCCGGAAGGGGCGCGGCATGGCGGCTTCGGCCGGGCTCGGCGCTGGGAGGCCCACGCTGGTGCGGTTAACGACGGCGCTGGTCGCGGCCTCGTCTGGGACGGGTCGAGGAGGACTCGACGGTAGCGCGACGGCGGATCTCCGTGGGCGGCGACGGAAGACGACTCGGCGGGCGAGGCAAAGCGGATCCGGCGCTGGCTCGCTGGATCCGGCGGTTGGCACCAGATCGGGTCACGACGGGCTCGGGCGGGGCGACGAGGCTGAGGAGGGGCGAGGTCGCCGGGCGATGTGGAGATGCGGAGCTGCGCCATGGCAACGGAGGCGCGCTGGGGGTGCGCGACGGAGCCCGCGGCGAGCAGCAGGCAGAGGAGCTCCTGGCGCAAGAAGGAGCTCGTGGTTCGCGAACGAGCACGGCGGGCGGCGCGGAGGAGGCTGGCGGCAGCGGCTTGCAGGGCGCTGGGCACCAGAGGCGCTTAGGGTTGTGGGCACGGCGACGGGCTCCTTCGGCCCGGCTCGGCCGGGCGGGCTGATCCGGCCCCGGCCGGCGCGCGGCGAGGCCGAGGGGAGGTGACGGGAGGCTTGGGAGTGGCCGAGGGCGCCAAGGGGCGAGGTGGCGCGGCTGGTTGGGCCAGCGCGGCATGGCGGGCGCCAAGTGGCTGCGGGCTGTGGTCGGGCGCGAATCTGAGGAGGGGCTAGGAGGTAGGGAAGGGCTAGAGATGCCCAAAATGGACTAGGGGTTGATTATATAGGGTAGGTGGCTAGGTTAGAGGGGTTAGGAGGGTTTTGACCTCGGATCGCGATCGGGCGGTTCCGGACGCGAGGGGGGGTTAGATGGCTGCAGTGGACTGTAGAATGCCTCGAGCTGAGAAGAGAGAGAAACAGAGCGACCCGTGGCAGCTTCCGGATACCGAAAACGTCCGACGCTAGGCCGACTATATCGCGTTATAAATATAACGGTTAAGCAGTCAAACGAACTCCGACGCGATTTAACTTGGCAGGCGGCCTGTCTACACTATAATAAGACCGCATGACAAGTTGCAACCCATTCCGAGAACATTTTATGCCACTAATAAAATAATATTTCGAGAGAAAGGGCGCTGCAAGAGTGGACGGGCTCGAACGGACAACGGAGAGAAACGGTGGAACACGAACGGATGCAAGTTTTATGAAAACGATGCCGATGCAATGCGATGATGCTATGAGATGAGATGCATAACAAAACAAAAGCAAAACAATGACAAAACCCAACCACGAAGGAAATATCATATAGAATCTCCGAAAAGGCAAGAGTCGGAGTTACTTAATATGGAAAGTTGTATCCGGCGCATAACACTCCACCACTACGAGAGGATGTCGCCCCAGATCTAGGATGGCACCGAGAGAAAAGGAAGAGGAAGATGAGAGGTAAAACTAAGTTGCTTCTTTGACAAAAGAGTGAAAGCAAAGAACTTTGAGAGGTTGAGAAATATGAAGGAAACAAAACAACGAAGATTGCAAACAATCTGTTAGAAAAGAGGAACAAGGAACATTACGAGAGCTTGAAGGTTGCAAGGACATGGTTGACGAGCACAATGGACAAGAAGGAATTGAAACCACTCGTTGAAACGAGATAAGAATGATATAATCTGGACAGCACTCAATCGAAAATGGAAGGAATTAGAATCATGAACTTGAGAAGATGGGATGATACTTGGTGAAATCAACAACACACCGCCTCTCAAACTATTGAAAGAATGGTACAAGGGTAAAAACATTTCAGACCGCACCCAAGTTAAGGAAGCAGCAAAACTTGATAAGATGAGAAAACTTGAATGGATGACACAACACTCCTTAAACGGATATTGCAAGAAAAGAACATGATCTTGACAAAACGAGACGATGGGTCAAGAGAGCAACATCACAATGCCTTCGAACGAAAGAATAGAAGATAGATCTTTGGAATAACAGAATGAAGAAGAAAATGTCAACTTCGCCACAAAAGAGCTTGGAAAGCATCCTTGCAACGAAGAATTGAACGGAGTTTTTGCCAAGAGAACAACGAAAAGCACAAGCTTGTTGTGGGCTTATGGCAAACATCTCAAAATTATGAGGTGAGTTTCTGCCACCAACGGAAACAAATGATTGGATTTATATCAACAAGGAGACGAGAAACTTATTTCACCGAGAGGACAAATGAAGAACTTGGGTCATTTATAAGCACCATAAATAGCAACAATCCTTAGGGAAAGCTTTAGGTGAAATATAGTCCAAGATAACTCCAATGAAGAGATTGATGGATTTAAAATACCTCAATCTTGACAACATGTGAATCATGAAACACGAACTCAAATTGTCGAGAATGACATAACACCACCTCAAAAGATAAGATCGAAAGAATTGCACTTCGAATGCAAGATGAAGAATATTTGAACTCTCAAAACAAAACATGTGTTGGAAGACCATGTTTATTTTGAAGTATGGCTTGACGGATCTTAACTCCGCGAGAAATCTTGATGAACAATAGAAGAATGAAAAGAATCCTTGAGGAAGCACCATGTAGAGCCTCCATGATGAGCTCCGGTAAACAAAATGGTGATAGAGAGAAAGAGAAGTTGAAAACACCAGTGAAGTCTTGCAGTGATTTAGATTGATCTTCGTGATGATGAGAGCTTGGAACTCCAGAAAAGAAAAGATGAACAACTGAAATCAAGAATTTTGACGAACCTCCTAATAAGGAATTGAACTTACTCGATGAAACAAGAATAAGAATTACATTATGCTGATCCTTCACCAATTAAAATTGATGGCAAGCAATGGATTTGGCATACTACTTATTCTCATTGAAAATGATTACAAATAGAGATATAGCGCAAACTTGAGAAGGTATTAATGGAACCACCGTGGATTTGGAAACAACAAATGAATTGATATGATAAAGAAGGAAGTGAAATCTTGAACGAACCACCGTAAGAATTGAAAACAATTGAAGAAAAGAGAACTAATCACGGAAGAATTAGAAATGAACGAAGATACTTGAGATAATTTAGATACAGGAGAACGGAGAGATCATGAACTGATTAGAGGATACTTGAACGATGCACCGTAAGATTTGGAGAACGAGAGCTGAAAGCTGGAATGAATAATTTGAGATGATGGGCCCGAGAATCAAACTGAAAAGACTCTGAAATGCTCCGGTGGGTGAAAAGAATTCTCACAATCTAAAACAATTATGAGAGGATGGCAACAAACTAGAACCATGAATCTTGAAGAGAATGGAGCAAGATTAAAGAGAAACTCTTCTTCGGTCTTCAAAATTTGAGAATGACGACGAGAACCACCACCATGAATTGTTGAGATACTCCGGTAGAATGAAAAGCAAAGAGGTTGATTCAACAATGAAAAGAATTTGGAAGATCTTGGAGAAAGACATTTGACTGATGATAACTCATTCTTACGTCAAACTTTGAAAAGAATTTTAGAATCGCCCGATAAATTAGAAGAGTCGTAAGATCCTCGAAAAGACCTGTGGGTTAGGCCCACTCAAAAGAACCACCGCTGAACAATTGTTTGAAATAGATATTGCACCGGTAGAATTAAATGACTTGAATGAGATAATAATCTCCGAATAGCTTGAATGGATCTTGAATGAAAAGACAAGCCTTCTGAGAAATATTAAGCACTCGAGAACGAAGGAATATCGAGAAGTGAATGATTAAGAGGCACCGCAAACGAAAGCATTGTGAAAAGAGGAAAAGGGATAAGATCAACACCAAATCTTGAACTAAATCCACCGGAAAAGAAAATTCAATGGAACAATGATAAGGTTGAAACTTCCTTTAGCATCTTCATGACAATCACCGGATAAAATATTAAAGGAAAAGAATGAAGAAACTTCACTCAATAAAATGGATACTTGATTAAGAAATCTGAGTCCTTGAAGAAAAAGGTGGGTGGGTGGAAAACAAAGGCAACTTAGGTCGGATGAAACGAACAATCGCTGAGAAAAAACTTAGAATTGATCTTGCTAATGTTGAAATGATCGGATCCACTTGAAGAGAAGCACGCCGTTGAGAAAAGAATTGACATGACAAGCTCAAGGATCAAGAAGGATTAGTATTCACATAGCAATATGAGAACACCATTTAGGAAAGGTATGGAATCAACACTTGACAATGAAGCAACTCAATACCACAAAACGGAACAAAAACAAAGGATTTGGCTTGCGAATAAGCCGAACAAACACATGATAGAGATTTCACCAAAGTGTTCGTGGGGGGCTCACACGACACGACGATAGCGGACGCCACGAATGACAAACAAGACGCCCCGAATCAGCATAGCCAAGGATTCTTTAAGACGCCTCGCGACCATCAGAATCGACCGTGAATGGGCGGACCACTAGACGCTGAACCCCAATCTCAAATCATACATCCGTCGGAAAGAATATCCCGTAAGCTACTAGAATTCCCACCTATAAACTCCCGAAACTTTCTCGTTATGCAACTGGTGTTGGGGATACAGGGACACAAAATATCTCACCCAAACTAACAATACCTAGATCCAATTGTATCCATCCACAACACATAACCAAGAAATCCTCGAAATCGTGGTACCTCGACCTTCAAAAACATCCGTTATACAAGTCATGGCAATACTCCCAAGACTCGCCAAGATCGGGCAATCGGGTTATCTCACCAACAACTGCATAAAAGAGATTTCGATGTCGGCAAAGCTCGTATTCCAGAATCGAACGATAAAATTGTGACGACAACACCTCGTAGCTCAACTCCCGGACACCGCCACAACCCCTAAATGTCGAGGCACCAAGAACAATGTTCTCGCCACAAAACCATCGGAACTATTCCAAGATACCAGCGTGATCCTAAAATTTTTTTAGTGAAATTTGAGGAGAGAAAAGTCAAAACTCTACGCCAGATGCCTCACCAGAGCGATTTAAGGACCGAGGAGTAAAAAGAATCCTATTCTCCGATTTATATAATCCTAAGACTCAAAACATTTTCCGCTCTAGACTCAACAACGCCAAAGAAACAATCAAGTAGGGGCTCTTAAGTCGGGATGGCTCGACACCAACTTGTAATTCCTCGATGCGGCTATATCTCCCACGTGTCGGGCACGACTTAGAGGCATAACCGCATTGAAAGCAATGTCGCAAGTGAGGTAATCTTCACACAACCCATGTAATACATAAGGGATAGAGATACATAGTTGGCTTACAATCGCCACTTCACACAATACATGAGTAAAGCATTACATCATACAGATACAATCAAGGTCCGACCACGGAACCAAAATAAAAGAAGACTACCCCAAATGCTACATGATCCCCGATCGTCCCAACTGGCTCCACTATCGATCAACTGAGACGAAACAACATAATGAACAAGATATTCATCGAGCCCTCCTTGAGCTCGGATGCATCACCCGCACGGTTTCATCGGCACCGCAAACTGGTTCGAAGTATCTGTGAGTCACGGGACTCAGCAATCTCACACCCGCAGATCAAGACTATTTAAGCTTAAAGGTAGAACAGGTAGTGAGGTGGAGCTGCAGCAAGCGACTAGCATATCCGTGGCTACAAACGCAAAAGAGAGCGAGAAGAGAAAGCAAGGCACGGTCGAACAACTATGATCAAGAAGTGATCCCGAAACTACTTACGCCAAACATAACTCCAACATCAGTTCACTTCCCGGACCACGAGAAGAGACCATCACGTTACACACGCGTTGGTGTATTTTAATTAAGATCAACTTCGGTTTTCTACAACCGACATTAACAAATTCCCATCTGCCTCATAACCGCGGGCACGGCTTTCAAAGATAATACCTCGCAGGGTGTCCCAACTTAGCCCATTATAAGCTCTCACGGTCAACGAAGGATATTCCTTCTACCGAAGACCCGATCAGTCTCGAATCCTGACTACAAGACATTTCGACAAAGAATAAAACAAGACCAGCAAAGCCGCCGGATGTGCCGACAAATCCGATAGGAGCTGCACATATCTCGGTCTCGTGGCACACCGGATGAACACTACGTGACAGAACCGACGATACCCCAAGTTGCCTCGGGCGGCACCGCAAGTGGTTTAGTTTGGACCAGCACTGAGGAGAACTGGCCCGGGTTAAATAAAGATGACCCTTGAGTCTCGCAGAACCCAAGGAAAAAGGCTTAGGTGGCAAATGGTAAAACCAATGTTGGGCCTTGCTGGAGAAGTCTTATTCAAAGCGAACTGTCAAGGGGGTCCCATAAATCACCCAACCGCGTTAGGGACGCAAAATCCGGGAACATAACACCGGTATGACGGAAACTAGGGTGGCAAGAGTGGAACAAAACACCAGGCATAAGGCCGAGCCTTCCACCCTTTACCAAGTATATAGATGCATTAATTAAATAAGATATATTGTGAATATCTCAACAAGTAAACATGTTCCAAAATAGGAACAACATCTCCATGTTCCAACAAGGAACAAACTTCATCTTCACCTGCAACTAACAACGCTATAAGAGGGGCTGAGCGAAGCGGTAACATAGCCAAACAACGGTTTGCTAGGAAAGGATGGTTAAAGGTTTGACATGGCAACATGGGAGGCATGATATGGCAAGTGGTAGGCATCGTAGCATAGGCATAGCAAAAGAGCGAGCAACTAGCAAGCAAAGATAGAAGTGATTTCGAGGGTATGGTCATCTTGCCTGAAATCCCGCAAGGAAGAAGAACGAATCCATGAAGAAGACAAACGGACGTAGTCGAACGAATCCTCACAACTCCGAACGAAACCGGCTAACAAGAGAAGCAACCCGAAACAAGCAACAACATAGTAAACACACAATCATAAACATGGCATGACGCACAAGCGAGTATGATGCATGTCCGTTTAAATAACATGGCATGGCGGCGCAACAAACAACACTACAAATTAATGTAGCTCAATATGCAACGAAGTTGCATATTGACAAAACACAATATCAATTACTTAGTTCTCTCTCGTTAGGTACTCAACAATATTAAATGTTGTTAACATGGCAAGAGGTGAAGCATAATTAAACTACCTATTTAGGCAAGTTTAAATGAGGCCGAAACAACAAACAACAATTCCTAGAAAATCCTCATGTGCATATTTATGGATTAGGTACTGATCTGCCCTAAACACAATTTTAATGTTGTTAAACATGCAAAGTAATGCTACCATGTTAATCTATGCATTTTTCTACCCCATTTACATATAAAGAACATTTAATTCGAAGTTACGGTTATTTAGTTATGAATTAAATCATTTTAACATGGCATATTAGCAAATTAAATAAACAGCAAGTTAAACATTTTAACATGGGATGAAAATGGCATATTATTAATCTACACGAAATTTAAGCAATTTACATGTTTAAACCAGTTTAATCCGATGCACGGTTGATGAGTTATTAAATGCATGAACTCTAGGGACTTTTCTCAGAATCAGAATTCCTCGGATAATGTTAAAATCACAGACGGGAAAAATAGCAACGGGTCAATCTAGTCAGCCCACAAGTGCACAGGAGAGAGGGCGGGGCTGCTCACCCGGCCAAGGCCCGGCCGGTCGGAGCCGGGCCGCGGCAGGCCGGAAGGGGCGCGGCATGGCCGGGCTTTACTGGCTCGGGCGCTGGGAGGCCCACGCGGTGCGGTCAACGACGGCGCTGGTCGCTGGCTCGGTCGGGGACGGGTCGAGGAGGACCTTACGGTAGCGCGACGGCGGATCTCCGGGCGGCGACGAAGACGACTCCGGCGGGCGAGGCAAAGCGGATCCGGCGCTGGCTCGCGGATCCGGCGGTTGGCACCAGATCGGGCACGACGGGCTCGGGCGGGCGACGAGGCTGGAGGAGGGGCGAGGTCGCCGCGCGATGGGAGATGCGGAGCTGCGCCATGGCAACGGAGGCGCTGCTGGGGGTGCGACGGAGCCCGACGGCCAAGCAGCAGCGCAGAGGAGCTCCTGGCGCCAAGAAGGAGCTCGTGGTTCGGCGAACGAGCACGGCGGGGCGGCGGAGGAGGTCTGGCGGCAGCTGCCTGGGCGCGCGGGCACTAGAGGCGCTTAGGGTTGCGGGCACGGCGACGGGCTCCTTCGCCCGGGCCTCGCCGGGCGGGCTGATCCGGCCCCGCTGGCTGCGGCAAGTGAGGCCGAGGGGGAGGAGGTGACGGGAGGCTTGGGAGGGCTTGAGGGCGTCAAGTGGGCGAGGTGGCGCGCTACTGGTTGGGCCAGGCGCGCATGGCGGGCGCCAAGTGGCTGCGGGCTGTGGTCGGGCGCGAATCTGAGGAGGAGGGGCTAGGAGGTAGGGAAGGGCTAGGAGATGCCCAAATGGACTAGGGGTTGATTATATAGGTAGGTGGCTAGGTTAGAGGGGTTAGGAGGGGTTTCTGACCTCGGATCGCGATCGGGCGGTTCCGACGCGAGGGTGGGGGGGTTAGATGGCTGCAGTGGACTGTAGAATGCCTCGAGCTGAGAAGAGAGAGAAACAGAGCGACCCGGTGGCAGCTTCCGATACCGAAAACGCTCCGACGCTAGGCCGACTATATCGCGTTATAAATATAACGGTTAAGGCAAACTAACTCCGACGCGATTTAAACTTGGCAGGCGGCCTGTCTACACTATAATAAGACCGCATGACAAGTTGCAACCCATTCCGAGAACATTTTATGCCACTAATAAAATAATATTTCGGAGGTGGCAGCGCTGCAAGAGTGGACGGGCTCGTAACGGACAACGGAGAGAAACGGTGGAACACGAACGGATGCAAGTTTTATGAAAACGATGCCGATGCAATGCGCATGATGCTATGAGATGAGATGCATAACAAAACAAAAAGCAAAACAATGCATAAAACCCAACCACGAAGGAAATATCATATAGCATCTCCTAAAAGGCAAGAGTCGGAGTTACTTAATATGGAAAGTTGTATCCGGGCGTTACACCTCCACCGCTCACTGCTCATCCAGCCTCCACACCACGGGTCCTGCTCAACCACCCTCCACAAGCACCCTCCACCATCTACTGCTCATCCAGCCTCCACCACACCACGGGTCCTGTTCATCAAGAGGCAACGCCCCCGCCATCGCTCATCCAACCCCCCGCAACACTCACCGCTCATCCTGCAGGCAGCATCGATCGGCTTCAGCTTAGCAGCAGAGCGGCGAATCGCCGATCGGGTTCAGCATAGCCATCGATCGATCGCCGGGTTCAGAACGCTGTAGCTCGCAAAGGCAATCGCCGGGTTCGTTAGAGCCCAATGCCTCGCCGGTTCAATTAGAGCTAACGCCGCACACACGCACGCACGCATGAGAGAAACACGACGCCGCCCCGACCTCCCACCGTAACTGGAACTCCCTGAAATTTTCCTCGCCTCGCTTCTACCACGGTTTTTTCCGCCATGGACGGCCCAAAGAATGTCATGCAGCTGCATCTCCAGCCCGCCAGTGACGAAAAGCCCATTTTCTGTCATGATTTTTGTCATATAAGTAGGAGCCCACCACATCTATGATGATACCGGTTTTGTCACAATTATCGCCATAGAAGTGTCATATGTATGACGTAAAAATTTCGCTCGCCCAAAATGTCACTTGATGTGTCTTTTTTGTAGTGATTTACCCTTGAGTATACTCATAAAAGACTCAAACTCATTCTCCTCCACATTATAACCCTCATGTTCATCAATGCAATCTGTCAAGGAAGGATTATTAATGATGGTAGTTTTGATGTTGGGGGTTACCTTGTTGGTAGCTTTAGCCATGAGGCACTTGGCGGTGATGTTCTCATTGGGTGAGTCGAAGAGAGACACCCGTGGAGTTGTTGCAATGGCAATGGAGGCCACTGTCGGATTTCGGGTTCCGGTATACCCTTGAGGTTCGAACACTGGGTGCGCGGAGATCTCGCCTCTACCTACTCGCACCCCGCCACCGCTAGGATCTAAACTACTTAAAGGAACAACACAAGAGATGCAAGGTTTATACTAGTTCGGGCCACCATTGTGGTGTAATACCCTACTCTAGTTTGTGGTGTGGTGGATTGCCTCTGGGCTGATGATGATGAATAATACAAGGAAGAACAGCCTCATGAGGGTCTGTTTCTGGCCGGGCGATGAACCGCTTGGAGGAGTTCACCGCTTTCTCTCTAGATTGCTTGACCTCTAGCTCGCTTCTTCGATCCGGCTCTCTACCCTGTGGGAGGCTAGTCCTATTTATAGGCAGAGGCCCCGGCCTCTTCCCAAATATTGAGCGGAAGGGCGCAACAATTGGCCATTTTGAAGGGGAACATCCGGTACACTTATCCCGACTTGTTGGTCCTCGCTCACAAAGGCTCGCGGTGACGCCGCTGGGCTCCACAATGACTTCCTTCCTCCGCTGCTATTGGTCTTGGTCTTGTTGCAACGAAATGGATGCCTTTTCTGAGGTTTCTCCCGCGCTTGCTCCCTTTGCACCAAAAAGGAAAGGAGGACACCGCTGGCTGGTGCTCGCCCGGGCGCCTCTTGGTCGCCATGGTTAAGGCCATGGGCACCTCGTGAGGTACCCCGCTTGATCTCTCCGCCTCCTCGCGAGCCACTCGATGAGGTTGCGGCTCGAGGAAGCTCCTCGTCCCGCCTCATGAGGCTTGGCCTCGCGAGGGTCTTGAGCTTGTGTTGATGAAGATGGGCCGTGCTGGGCCCCCTTGAGCCACGCCAGGCCACAGCAGGCAAGTCTGGGACCCCTGCTCCTGCATGCCAACAAGAGCCCCTGGCTCAAGGCGCCTCGACTTGGCCGAGCAGAGAAGAGAAAGGGCAAGTGCGGCGTCATGGCCCTAACAGCTCGCTGGTTTTGGGCGCCATGGGCGTTGATTGACGGGCGCCCACTTCCCCACGACGACGCCGAATCGCACGAATTGACAAGTCCTCGCATGCAAAGCGGTCATGATTACCGCGATCGTGGAGGTCGGCGGTTGGCCTCCCCGGCTTTAAGTATGGAACGGTGAGCGCCTCCGTCCATTTCTTCTGCTTCTCCTTCTTCCTCCAAATCTTCAGATCCACTTCGACCAGACGCCTAGCAAGGCATGGCGCCGCTGCACTTCGCCGGAGCTTGGTATCGCCGCCTCGACTCGCCAACGTGTCGGGCGAAGCCTTGCCCGGTGCGCCGATGGTGGCGGCGCAGGCATCGACGGGCGAAGGTGTTCAAGTCCGCCCGCCTCCTCGAGGGCCAAGGGAGCACCTTTATCCGCTTTTTGTAAGGGCCATTGTTGCCGGTCCGATGCCTCCTCGCGAGGAATCAAAAGCGCCACCCGTGGGGGCTTGTAAGGTGCATGTGGTCCTGTTTGTTAATATGATCCTTGTCGTGAAGTAGTGCGAAGTTGCTCATTCCATCTTAGCTCGCCTCCCTTTCGACCATGCGAGGGCTCGACGCCTGCACCGGCTGTGTCCCAGCCCCAAGGCAAGCTTCACCGCCGCCGGTATGCCAGTCGCGATGCCGTGGTCAAGGCCAGGAGGTGAGCGCCCGAGGTCCCAGAAGAGCCCCTAAGTCGCGATGCTCAAGAGGTCCCCTTAGCGCCAAGCAGCCATCGCTCGTGAGAAAGGAGAGCGACGCTGCTAACACGGGATTGCGCGGTGAGGGACGGTGCCGTGTTAGCTAGTGCTTCGGGGTGACTTATCTCGAGGATCAGAGCCGCCTCGGTGTGTTGCCGGGTCCGCATCAGCGGGCGAGGGGTCGCTTGTTGAGGTCTCGCGTCCCTCCCTCTCGCCTTTGCTCCTTTCGCTTTACGCCCCGGTCCTCGCCTCGAGCGAGTCTCACCTGCCGCTGGTATGCCAGTCGCGATGCCGTGGTCAAGGCTGAGGGTGAGGGCCGAGAGCCAGAGAGCCCTGAGTCGTGATGCTCACGCACTTCTTTAACGCAAGCAGTTCGCGCGATGAGAGTGAAGGAGACACTGGGGGTCTCGCCCGACGCTGCTCCTTGAAGAGATCCCGCAGCTCATCACGTAAAGAACGAAGTTCGCCGTGACAATCGACAATCAGCCGTTAGTTGCCCCGAGGGGTGACGAGGTGGCGCTTATGCGGGCTGCCGTGGCTGAGCTCAGCCATTCAGGTTTGTCGGCGCCTGTGACGGACCCATGCGCAAGCCGCCGTGCCATTAGGGAGCAGCTCCATCGGCTTGGTGCCGCTTGAGCGGCAACCAGGTCAAGCATGTTAATCATGGAGGAGCAAGTCCATTTAGATAAGCGCAAAGAAGACGAACATCGCCGGGTCGGGCCCGAACGACCTGGGGATGATGCAGCCCGAGGGGCGCCCCCAACAAGATAAGCTAGGAACATGAAGTAAAAGGGATACATGCCGCAGAGACGGACCCACGCGGCCTGGGAATAATGCAGCCTGGGGCGCGCTCCCAGCTGGAAATGAAACTTGAAAGATGTCACCGATAGCGCTGAAGACGAAAAGGTGTTGGTGCAGCAGACTGTGGGTCATGGAGCGATCCTCACGAGCCCCTGTGCTCGGGGCCTCGGAGGCTCCGGAGGCGCTGATGGCCTCGTGGACCATCTCCATCTCTCGCCAGGCTGTGGAACGCTCGCCTCTTGAGCCTGTGATGCTCTCATGAGGCGCCGGCGCTGCAGCAGCTGCTCGCAAGCCGTAAGGCATGCGAACGTAGCTATGGGTGGACCTTCGCAGCCCCCACGCGAGAGGTCCAGAGGCGCCTCGAGAGGCGGCTCGGCTGAGCCCCGTATGTCGATGCAGACGCTGCAGCCCACCATCCTCGCCTGGATGGGGAGCTACGGCAGGTGCCGGGCGGCTGCCACTCATGACTCTTGACTCGCAGCTCCCGAATGATCTTGCCGACGAACTCCCGAGGGTTTGGCCCTCCTTGCCTTGCTCCTTCTTGAGGGAAATTTGCTTCAAACACGCCTCAAGTGGTGCCCAAGCACCTCCCTCGTGACCTTAGCAAGGTCGGTGGCCCTCAGGGGGAGCCCCCAGCCCCGCCTCGAGGAGGGCGCCGGGCGCGCTTCCTATGCGAGCAGAAGGAGGTTCCCCTGAGCAGGCGCGACTTCGAGGGCCTGCCTCCCGAGGGGCCGGGCCGACGATGTCTTCTTCTTCTTGGGCGGTCTCGGAAGCCTCGCTTCGCGATCCGGTCTTCCAAAGGATGCGGCTCAAAAGCTTGCTCCAGGAGCACACCGCGCCTTTATCTTCGCAGGGCACCGTGGATGACCCCGCCACTTCCCGCATCTTGAGGACGTTGTTGCCGTGGTGGTTACGACCATGAACTTGGCCAGCGCGGTACCGAGGATGGCGCCATGGCGGCGTGCGAATGTGGGCGACGCCAAGTCGATGAGCTCGGCGGTAGTTGTCGCGGCGCTGAAGGTGACAGGAGGCGAACCTGCCCAATCGGGACCGTGGAGCCGCTGGTGACCCCAGAGAAAGGCTTGACGGCTGAAGCTGATTGTAAGGCACTTGGAGATTGTTGAACGCTTCCATAGACAGACGCTGAGCCCCGCCCCGCCATCAATGAGGGTCTTGGTGACTAGCACGTTGTTGATGATTGGGGAGCAAAGCATCGAGGACTCCGCCAGGCCGCACACTTGAGCTCATCCGCTGAGCTGAACGTGATGGCGCATGCCACCACCGAGGGGCGGTGGCTTCGAGCTTGGGGAGGACTGCATTCACTTCGCGGGCGAACTGCTTGATGATGCGCTCAGAGGTCGGGCTTGAGCTCCACCAGATGCAGCGACGCTGCTCGTGGAAGCCCCCAGCCCCTCGCCCCGATGATGGTCTTCATTTCTCCTTGGCTGCGCGGCAGAGGAAGGAGGCTCATGCTGTCTTGCGGGCGATCTCGCGAGGCTGATCCTCCAGCCTCGCGAGGCGGATCCCGCCAAGGATCCTTGCGAGGTTGGTCGCGCCACCCTTGGCGAGGACCACGGTCTTCCCAGCCCCTGCCCTTCCTCCTCCTCGTCAGAGCCCCGTCGCTGCGGTCGGGACGCCGGCCGATCCTCCTTCGCACGGCTTGGAGCTCTTGACATTCGCTGGTGTTGTGGGTGGAGGTCGTGGTACACACAGCATCGGGCTGCCCTTGGAAGACTCGAGCTGATCTTCGCCCGCTTGGTGTCCGGTTCTCGCTGCGAGCACGGCAGCCCCTTGCGCTTCACATCCTTGGCCTTGGGTTTCTTCTCTTCGGGTCCGCGCAGCAGCTCGAGGAGGAGAGACGCCTTCCTTCCGCCTCGGGCGCACTTGGTCGCCAAGTTGAACAGCTCCAAGGAAGTGCACAAGTATTCATGCATCGCCAGCCCTCCTTCATCTTGACGCCGCGACACCATCGGAGAAGGCGGAGATGATGGCCTCGCCGGCCACCTTGGGAATCTTGAGGCGGTGTTGTTGAAACGCTGGATGTATTTCTCGCAGGTCTCCCCGGTTGCCGCTTGATGCGGCGCATGTCGCCACGGCGGGTGGCCGTCACGAGTACCTTGAAGTTGGCGAAGAAGCGGTGCGATCTCGCCCCAGAGGAGATCCTGCCTCGAGCCAGTGTTCAGAGCCATGTGCGGGCTCTGCCCTGAGCGCCATGGGAAACCAGTTCGCCATGACCTTCTCATCTCCGCTGGCGGCTTGGATGCCCAGCTCATAGAGCTGGAGGAACTCAGGGGTCGGCTGCATCATTGCCATAGCGAGGAGGCAGGTCTGGCTTGAACTTGCTGGCCCCACGACGCCGCAGCTCGGTGGTGAAGGCACGGCAGCTCGCCGTGGCTACGGAGGCCTTGGGTGACGAAGAGCTTGGTCTTGCGGGTCCCCATGCGCGCTGCAGCCGGGAGTAGCGGGCTCATGACGGCCGAGCAGAGCGTGGTCGCGACGAGCCGGAGCGGGAGCACTCGGGCAGCTTCTGCGGGCGAGGGACTTCGGCAGCGGACGGAGCGGTTCCGCCAGGACCACGCGCTTTGGGGCTGTGGCGCTTGAGGGGAGGCGGCCGAGGCGCTTCGAGCTTCGCCGCTCGCACAGGCGTGGCGCGCAGCGGGACAGACGACGCTGGGGAGCCTCGCGCGCGGACGAGCTCGGTGACGCGTCGAGCCATTCTTCGAGACGCCGCTGATTGTACGGAAGCGCAGGAGCTCGCTTGTCGCGATGAGCGAGCTCGAGCCTCCATGGGCGCGTGGAATGCACGAGACGAAGAACCAGCCGGGCGCAGTGAGGGGTAGCAGCGGCGCCATCTTGCCTCACGGAGGATGTCGACGATGCTTGTTGCTCATTCTCGCCGGGCCGGTGGCGGCGCGAAGGCAAAGCGACGGAACGACGAGGGCGCTCACCGACGGAGCCATCTGGGCGACGCGAAGCGAGAGCGCCTGAGCCGGGCGCGGCCCGGCGAAGCCGACATGGATGCGGTGGTCGACGGAGAACAGGCGGCGGAAGATTTAATTCGCTAACCCCTACCGGGCGCGCTAAATGTCGGATTTCGGTTCCGCAGACTTTGAGGTTCAACACCGCGCGCGCAGAGATCTCGCCTCTACCTACTGCACTCGCCGCCGCTAGGATCTAAACTACAAAAGGAACAACACAAGAGACGAAAGTTTATACTAGTTCGGCCACCATTGTGGTGTAATACCCTACTCTAGTTTGTGGTGTGGTGGATTGCCTCTGGGCTGATGATGATGAATATCATAAGGAAGAACAGCCTCATGAGGGTCTGTTCTTGGTCGGGCGATGAATTGCTTGGAGGAGTTCAGTTGCTTTCTCTCTAGATTGCTTGACCTCAAGCTCGTTCTTCGATCCGGCTCTCTCTACCCCGTGGGAGGCTAGTCCTATTTATAGGCAGAGGCCCCGGCCTCTTCCCAAATATTGAGCGGAAGGGCGCCAACAATTGGCCATTTTGAAGGGGAACATCTCGTACACTTATCCCGACTAAAGTTGGTTGTCGGTGTCAAAACCGCGGATCTCGGTAGGGGTCCCAACTGTACGCCTAGGCGGATGGTAACAGGAGACAAGGGACACGATGTTTTTACCTGTGTTCGGGCCCTCTCGATGGAGGTAATACCTTACCCCGCTTGATTAATATTGATGATATGGGTAGTACAAGAGTAGATCTACCACGAGATCAAGGAGGCTAAACCTCAGAAGCTAGCCTATGGTATGATTGTTGTTCGCCCCACGGACTAAAACCCTTCGCTTATATATGGATAGGTTAGGGTTACACCGAGTCGGTTACAATGGTAGGAGATCTACATATCCAGATCGCCAAGCTTGCCTTCCACGCCAAGGAAAGTCCCATCCGGACACGGACGAAGTCTTCAATCTTGTATCTTCATAGTCCCGAGTCCGCCGAATGATCGCTCGCTATCCGGACACCCCTAGTCCAGACTCTCAAGAGCTCCCTCAACCAGGCTTCAATGACGACGAGTCCGACGCGATATTGTATTCGCATTGCAAGGTGGGTTCTCCCGCGAATACTTCAGAGAAGGTTTTGAACACCAGATAGTGTCCGCTCGCAAAACAAGTTCCACATACCACCGTAGAGAGAATAACTTTTGCACAGATCTGCTGACGATTCCGTGGCGTGACATCACACCACGGCCAGGCCTTTATATGAATCTTTTTACCGCTCCACCTTAGCGCTTAGCGAGGCGGTTTCCTTGGCACGCCTTATCAAAGCATAGATCGTGGTCCCTTATTCTGGGATTCCCATCAATACGGACGCAGGACTCCAACTGTGTCCGCAAGGCACGCCTCCTATCGTAGGCGAGTCCTAATCGACCACGGGTAGGCTCTTGGTATTCAACCTCTTTATAATGAGACCAAGGCCCTCTTCTTTTACACGCCCATCGAGTTCGCCTCGGCTTCGAAGTTCTAACACCCAAAGCTTCAGATTTAGGCGCTTCGACCTTCGACGATGTCCGCTCCACCAGCACGGGCCGATGGATGTCTTCCTCCGCATGTAAGAAGATGTGCTAAAGCTGCAGACGCCTGTATCTAACCGCGAGATCTTGCATAGGCTGCCCGCTTCCGGCAGGTCATTCCCACTCCCGAGCCCGGCGAGAACGTGGTGTTCGTGGTCTCACTTCCTTCGGGTTTAGGCTTCCCAACGGATCCCTTTGTGCGGGGGCTCATGTTTTATTATGGGCTGATTTCCATGACTTGAACTGAGTCCATCCTCCATATCTCATCATTCATTGTCAGATGTGAGGCCTTTCTCCATATTACCCTCACTTTGGATTGTGGCTCAAGACCTTCAAGGTGGAGCCAAAGATGATCGAGGGGCAACAAGCAGAGTGCGGAGGGGCGGTCATAAGCAAATGTGCTGATGTCTGGGGTCTGAGGGCTCTTTTCAAGAGGAGCTTGGTTTGTGGCAACGGACTGGTTTTATATCACCGCCGACAGGGCATCAAATGGGTGGCGCCCCGCCTTCCGCCAGTCCACCACAGCGGCAAGCGCCATGGGTCAACAAGGGCTCAACTGGGGCCATCCAAGGACGCTCTTTGCTGCAGGGCCGATTCGAGACCTCCAAGAAAGAGAGATCAATCTGGTTGCAGTGGCGCAAGTTATGTTGATCCGCGCCTTTCTACCCGCAAACGCCGCCTCCGCCTGTGGAATTTAACTGAGGGACCACGAGCCTCCAAAATTTTATGGGCACGACGCCTGTGAAGATGTATAAACTGTTCTTCGGATCACCAGAGAAGTGTCCGGACCTGACCGAGGACGCAGGACTAAGCTGCAATCGCTTAGATACTCAAGTAAGTAGTCCTGAACCGACAAGCTGTTCATTCATTTATCATATATATGCCCTTTAAAGGAGCCGCTTGAACAGGAGTGGATAGCCAAGGCAAAGTTAATAAGGTGTCCGCCCTCCCAGAGACCACGCCGATCCCATGCCGACCAAGATGTTGAAGGCCGCGCTTTTGAAGAAGGCGAAGGGGGAGCGGGAAGCAACCGCCTCTACGAAGGAGGCTATCAAGGAAGGAGGGATTAGAAGTCCCATCTTTCGAGGAGAGAAGAGGACCGCCCGAAGATCCGGAAGTCAAGGCCTCAAAGAGGGAAAGGAATCTTCGCCGAGAGTCCGGCTACTGGGAAGTAACCCAGCCGCACTATTTCCCCAAGGGATCAGCCTCCAAATGAGCCGTAAGTAAAAAGAGGGGTCTTGTAAATAAGGAACATCCTGCATTTATTTATGAAGATAACCAAATTGTACCTTGTAGTTCGGACTCACCCTTCTCAGCAGAGCTCGCCTTCGGGGATCTTCTTCCGGAGATGATGGAGAGCGAAACGCCCACTGTCCACACCTCATGCGAGGCGGACGACCCCGAGGTGTCGCCGTGGAGGGCTCTCTGTTCGGCGGGCCGGAAGGTCCGCGCCAAGTGGTGTGCGGTCGGAGGAGCTGAAGGATCTGCTCGGGCGAAGCGGTTATCTCGTAAGATCACCGTGTTTCTAATGGGTATGGTGATTGAAAATTGCGTCCCATGGAGAGCGGATTGCGACGCCATTAGAAGCTTATCGACGGGGTTCGAGGTACGCAAAATGATGTACCTTCCGCGCTTATGCATATAGAATGCGCTCAGATAGATAGTAGCCCCGAGACTCGTATGTTGTCAAAAGTGACAGCGGTCGAGGATCAAAATCTCAGTTATAATATATCGCCGCTCAAACAGGTGGCGGGCATCCGTGGCCAGCCGGATCGATGAATATGCTGAACTAAAGCGGCAATTGACGAGGCGGATGCGACATCGCGCTGGTCAATAAACGGTTTGACGAGTCACAAGGTATGCGACTTCTACGCGACACCGGTAAGGGAGCTTGACGCCCATGTCTTACTATTTGTATGCTTAATGCAGATGGTGTCGCTGTTGTGGAGGAGCTGCAGCGGAACTCGCCCGAGCGTAAAGAGCAAGCCGTAAATAGTAATGCGGTCGCTTTAAGGGCGGCAAGAGCTAAAAGTCGAACGGGCTGCTCATCGCCAAGCAAAGAGGAAATGGCCGATATAGCCGTAAAGTTGAAGAATACTACCGATCGCTGCGAGGTTCTTGAAAAGAACGCTAAGCGGAGCAAGAGGGCTCGAAAAGGCCGCCGCCAATCCAAGGATGCCCGCTCGCTTTGAGAGCCGCAAAGAGGAGTTGAGTCGCCGGGCAATTGCGGCTGGAAAACCGCTTTCGCCATGGAGGAAATATACGGATCCAAAGTATGCTCAATTTGACAAGTTGTGTAGTTCGAGGATGCTTATCTCGACTTAGCGGCGAAGGCCGCGGACGCGATTGAGCACTTCCGAGGCCGTGGCGTACATAAGGGAAGAGCTATATTGGTCGCGATTCCATAGTACGGAGCGCCTTCTTCGCTGACCGGTCGGTTGGCCGAATGGGCCGAGCTGAATCGATTATCCGGACTTGCCATGAAGCATGTCATGACTCATTTGTGGTCGGGCGGACCCCACCAAGAGTTATTTTGGTCTAGTGCAGCAGCCTTGGCGCGGTATCACAGACGACGCAATGAAGCGGTCGGCGCAGTATTGAGGGAGTGCGGATGGCTCGCCCGTGTCAAGACATACCGACAGATATGAAGGCCACCGACGCTGCATCCCAAGATTCGACAGGTTTAGTACCGCCGAGCACTACTTTTAGGAAGTCCTGCAGGCACTCTGCTTAATAGAGACGCAAAGGCTCAAGGATATATGTTTAAATGACATGTATGATTTGTGAAAACAATGTTTCAATATAATATAAGAGCTTTTTATACTTGTGCGCTCAAGTAGTAAACTACTCCCAGTGCGGCCGCTTATGTATATGTATATATAACCTCAAAGATGGCAGTCCTTGGTTTCAGCCCCCACGCATACAGTGCGGGGTGTTTGCAACAAGGCACTTTTTCACACTTAATCCAACGCCTTGGTCCTCAAGGAGGTGGTAGCGTAGCAAACTAGGCAACCGGACTATAATGCTTTATCACTTTCACTTAGCCATAGGAGTTCGAGGGTGGGGCTACTATATAGCCTCGGGGCACCGCACTCTCCCGAATTGGGTGCGATGTGCCTGATCAAAATCGGTCCTTCGTTAATGGTGAGGAATTCTAAACATTCCGCCGAGTCATCGAGTGGTTGACCATTCTCTCGCTATATCATGGCGCCGCCGCTTTCATCGAGGTGGTCGCCCGCCAACCGGGCACAATCGCAGAGTTCTCCGGTGGCGGTTAGCCGATAAAACGGAACGAAGGCAGCAAAACACAGGAGCCGGGCAAACCCAACATTTGACCAAAGACATGATTCGAGCTGATGCATATAAGGCCTAACTCGAGATGCCAAATACCCCTAAGGTATTCGGTCTTTATAAAACGGGTAGAATAATGCCCTAAGCCCCGGTGTCCGTGCACGCGCAAGAATTATGGTGCGGCCAATGCCAAAACGCCAGCCTCCTCCTCGGTTATAGTAAGAAACCGGGGGATGTATATCAACAAGAGATAGTAAGAAAGGTTTACGCAGGTCTTAATCAAAAGAATCCTTGCAACGGGTCCCTACCGCACGCTCGCTACCGTGTCTCCGCTTGCAGCCATATCCTCGACGGGTGTAGCACGTTGTTCATCTCAGAAAAGAGAGGAACTTAGTTTAAAAAGAAAAAGATCGTGCAAAAGATGTACTTTATATGAAATAAACAGAGTACGATTCAAGAAATGAATAAGGTTGAGCTTTATTGTCTCTTGTGATACATGCGCAGCCCTTGTATGGGGGTATGCCGCTAGTAGGCGCCGGACTGCCTAGCCGTGTCCGAGGTTTGAATGACCAATTCAGGATTTTTGACTAGCGGAGCCGGATAGGGTGGGGCTGTCAAGGCAGTCTCACGCTCCTCCATGCCCAAGTAACACTTAATACTCCCTTTTAATGAGATGATGCCACGGACCGGCATTTTAAGTGTTAGAGATGCATAATGCGGTATTGGCGTTAAAGCGGGCGAAAGCTTCAAGGCCCCAATAGTGCTTGATGGCTACTTTTAAACGGGCGATATGGAAGATTAACTTTTCATGACGGAAGTTGTCTGATGAACCAACACAACTTCTAGCAGTATGGAGCCCGCATAATGGGCATATGGGCCCCGCATTACCCTTTAAAGGGGTGTTGCTACGGCTAATTTTGGTTGGGTCTATCCTCATCCTCGCGGATTGTGTCCTATTATATCGTGTTTATGTCACCGCCGCCATCCATGAGGACTTGCGAAATTGAATCACGATTATAGGATCCAATATCAAGGCAGTCCATCCCGCTCGATGCTTTCTAATAGTCCCGATGGTCGAAGGTGATTGGTTTTGACAACCAGTGTTGGTACTCGCTAGGTAGTTTGTGCGCGCGCATTCTAGTGGGCGCCGCCTGCTTTTTCCCTTTGATCACGTGAAGTGAGTTTACTGTTTTAACCTCTTGTGGGAAATTCTTTTGTTTTCCGGGCTCGCTTGTGGTGCTCGCCATCATCTTCACTTGGTGTGTCGAGCCCCTTGTGTTCGGGCGTTGAGTCCCGGACTGTTTGAAGACCCAACAATCTCGTGGGTATGGTTTGCGCTCCCGAGTACTGTGGATTTGACATATCTTGTCCAAGATTTTGTTTGTTGGATAACTCATCGCTATTGTCCTTAAGGGCAGTTTTTATTGTTCTGTCGTGGAGCTTTTGAATCCGCGCTGATCGCCGCGCTTTTGGACCGCTTTTAATTCGCGCGCCGTCCTTGTTGCGCCGTGGTTTCCGGTTTCCATCTCGACTTCGATGTACTTGGGTCGCTGGTGCTGCATCTTGTTAGCCAGCTATCCTCTCCCACGCAAAGCGGTCATGAGGCTTGTTAATGCGGCCATTGTTCTTGGCTTTTCGACCGAGGTGTCTCATGCGAGCCATTCGCCCTGGACGCTGTGTTTGAAGGCTGCTAAGGCTTCGTGTCCTGGACACCAACTATTTGGTTCTTTTTAGTAAGGAACATGTTCCAGATTTCCGGCTGACTCTCCGGCTGTTGAGTTACGTGACTTAGATCGCCCTGATCCGGAGGGCTAACATAGGTCCCCTGAAAATTTGCCCAAACGCATCTCGAGCTCTTCCCAGCTTCCAATGGTTTTTTTCAGGAGGCTTTAAGCCAATGTCGAGCTGGCCCTTTGAGTTTGAGGGGTAAGTATTTTATGGCGGAGATCGCCTCCTCCGCCATGTGTATATGGAGGATGTAATCCTTAATCCGCACTCTGTGGTCTCGTTGTTCTCGTCAGATGCCTCTATGTTTACGGGCTTGAATCCCACCGAAATTATGATCCAAAGACCTCATCGGTGAAACATAGGGGTGTGCGGCTACCGTATTTGGGTGTGTCGGATGTTCGGATATTTGGCGGTTGCATTGCTTTGAAGAGCTTGCTTTTCGCCCATAGATGGACCTAATCGGGCCATCCGCTTGATGTGAATCTTATGTGGATCGCTGATCGGCTTGTAAAGCGCACCCTTGCCGCTTTTTGCCGTGGGGTCGCCCATCCGATCGGGTGGCCTTCTTACTTTTTGATTGTGGTGGTCAAGGCCTCTCACAAATTCGGGCGAGCTTTTTTGGTAGTTTTGTTCGGCGATCGCCGCCAGATTTGTCTCATGTGTTGAATACTTTGCTCCATCTCGATCCTCGAGTGCATCTTCCGCTGTTTTGAGCTTCCGCTTCGCTTTTTCAGCTACGCTGCGGTGGCATTTAGCCTTTTCTCGAGGTTATTTTGCTCCAACAATTTGTCCAGCGTGAGATCGTCTGGATCGTTGTCTTCGCCGGGACGGGTTGTTTATCCAAGTTGTCTTGTTCTGGACGATTGCTCGATAGCATGTTCGTCAGCCCACCGTTCGCCTCGCCTATGGCTGGGTCTCTGAGGCGAGACTTGGTTCGCGCTTACGCTGCCGCTTTGACCTTTTCGAGGGATTTATCCTTCAGAGCGCCCCGTTGTTCCTCGCCTTCATTTCCTTTAGGTGTATCCACCATGTATACATCATGGGATGAGGTGGTTATCCAGCTCTCAGAGGCGCTGGTTCATGGTTGTCTCCTACATCGCCGCCCATACCGCCGATGTCTTCGAGTTGAAATCGAGCACGCCGTAAGCTGGCAAAGGGCTACGGCGGGTGGTGGTGGGCGCGAATTTTCGTCGTCCGCATCCCAACCTTCTCGACCGTAGTCCGCCATGGCTCTCCTGACAAAGAGAGAGACTTTAGTGACCCAGGATGTCGCCAAAGGGCGAGTGCCGAAAGATGTCCGAGGCGGTGAACTCCATGACCGTACCCAATCGATTCGATTGGCAGGGGCGCGGAGGGTTCAAGTCCGAGAGGAGTCCGCACCTCGAGTCAAGGCCTTCGCAGAGGACAGGATGGAGTTTGGCTCAATCGCCAGAGATTGTAGCCCCGAGGCAGTGTCCAACCACTCGCCCTCGATCGGGGAATCCGCCCGATTAAGGGTCGAGCGGATGCCGGTGCGCCTGTGGCAATCGCTCGCCGCAGAGCCAGATCACGCCTTATCGAGACAAAGGCGCACGCTATTGCGGCTCGAATCTGGTCAAGATCAAGTCTCCGCGATATCGGCTGATAGTTCAAACTTCCAGATCTGACCGATGGCTGTGGGCGAGCTTTGATCTGCTCCAGATGTCCAAGCTTAATTGGCCCGCACCGCAAAGCCACCGAATACGAAGATCTGTCCGGGAGAAAAGTCTCACCTCGACCGCCGTTGTTGATGATCAAGGAGCCATCGCCTATCGGTGACGCATACGAGGAACTCTCAATGAAAGCACCAATGTCGGTGTCAAACCGCGGATCTCGGTATGGGGTCCCGAACTGCATGCGTCTAGGCGGATGGTAACAGGAGACAAGGGACACGATGTTTTTACCAGGTTCGCCTCTCGATGGAGGTAATACCCTACTCCCCGCTTGATTAATATTGATGATATGGGTAGTACAAGAGTAGATCTACCACGAGATCAAGGAGGCTAAACCCTAGAAGCTAGCCTATGGTATGATTGTTGTTCGTCCCTACGGACTAAAACCCTCTCGTTTATATAGACACCGGATAGGTTAGGGTTACACAGAGTCGGTTACAATGGTAGGAGATCTACATATCCAGATCGCCAAGCTTGCCTTCCACGCCAAGGAAAGTCCCATCCGGACACGGACAAAGTCTTCAATCTTGTATCTTCATAGTCTTGGAGTCCGCCGTAATGATAGTTCGCTATCCCGACACCCCCTAGTCCAGACTCCTCATTGGTCCTCGCCTGTCAAAGGCTCAAGGTGACGCTCGCTGGGCTCCACAATGACTTCCTTCCTGCTGGGCTGGTCTTAGTCTTGTTGCAATCAAAATGGATGCCTTTGCTTGATGTCACGTCAAGGCTTGCTCCTTTGCACCAAAGAGGAAAGGAGGACACTGCATGGCTGGCGCCTCCTGGGCGCCTTGGTCGCCATGGCTTGCGCCATGGGCACCTCGTGAGGTACCCCGCCTTGATCTCTCCGCCTCGCGAGCCACTCGATGAGGTCAGGCCCGAGGAAGCTCCTCGTCGCCCGCCTCATGAGGCTTGGCCCCTCGCGAGGGTCTTGAGCTTGTGTTGATGAAGATGGGCCGCTGGGCCCCCTTGAGCCACGCCACAGCCGCAGTAGGCAAGTCTGGGACCCCTGCTCCTGAACGCCGACACCCACGGCAACCGACTCACCATCTTCATCATCATCATCCTCATTGTACTCTTCTTGTACCACCAACGCCTTTGGGAGGAGTCTTGGTGAAGTTGCTTTGTTGGGGAAAGATTTGGCCTTGTCCTTTCGGATGAGCTTGCCACCACTGCCTTCCCTCTTCTCAGAAGGACATTCCGCAACAAAATGACTCACATTGCCACAAGTGTAGCAATTCCTCACTGCTGTTTGACCTTCGTGCCACTTGAGTTGTTCTTGTTGAAGTTGGGCCTTGTGTTCTTCTTTGCTCCAAAATTGCCTTGAAGCAAGAGCCATGTGCTCATGATAGGCGATTTTGTATCTTCGGGTTGCTCTCATCTTCTTCCTCTTCTTCTTCTTCTTCCACACTAACCTTGGCCTTCAATGCAAGGTTGGGCTTTTGCTCTTGAGAACGTAGCATCGCATTGTCGGCGGTTTTGTCCAAGATGCTCATAGCCACAAACTCATCCAAAACTTCACTTGAGGACAAGGTGGAAGTCCGCCTTGATGAATGACAGAGGACATGGCCTTGTGGTAAGGCATCATTGCCTTGAGGAATTTGCGCTTGATCCAATTGTCATCCGTGTCCTTGCTCCCATGATCTCAGAGTGATACGGCGAGTTTGGTTACTCTCCGATAAATCTCACGAGGTTCTTCATCTTCTTTCATTGCAAACTCATCGGCTTCATCTTGCACCACTTCATAGTTGGAACGTGATACGCCTCCAATGTATCTATAATTTTGATTGCTCCATGCTATATTATCTACTATTTTGGACATTAATGGGCTTTATTATTCACTTTTATATAATTTTGGGACTAACTTATTAACCGAAGGCTGCCTGTAATTCTGTTTTTTGCCTATTTCAGAGTTCCGCAGAAAAGGAATATCAAACGGAGTCCAAACGGAATGAAACCTTCAAGAACGTGATTTTCTCACCGAACATGATCCAGAGACTTGGACCCTACGCCAAGGAAGCTTCAGGAGGCCACGAGGTAGGAGCGCGCCCCCCCCAGCGCCTCCTCCCTCGTGGCCCCCTCGTTGCTCCACCGACGCATTCTTCCTCCTATATATACCTACGATCGAGACGGAGCCAAAACCTAATTCCACCGCCGCAACCTTCTGACTCACGAGATCCCGCCTTGGGGCCTGTCCCGAGCTCACTTGAGGGGCATCCATCACGGAGGGCTTCTACATCAACACCATAGCCTCTCCGATGAAGTGTGAGTAGTTTACCTCAAACCTTCGGGTCCATAGTTAGTAGCTAGATGGCTTCTTATCTCTTTTGGATCTCAATACAATGTTCTCCCCTCTCTTGTGGAGATCTATTCGATGTAATCTTCTTTTTATGTGTGTTTGTTGAGACCGATGAATTGTGGGTTTATGATCAAGATTATCTATGAACAATATTTGAATCTTCTCTGATTTCTTTTATGTATGATTGGTTATCTTTGCAAGTCTCTTCAATTATCGCTTGGTTTGGCCTACTAGATTGATCTTTCTTGCAATGGGAGAAGTTCTTAGCTTTGGGTTCAATCTTATGTGTCCTTTCCCTCAAAGGATGAGGGGCAGCAAGGCACGATTGTATTGTTGCCATCGAGGATAACAAGATGGGGTTTTTATCATATTGCATAATTTATCCCTCTACATCATGTCATCTTGCTTAAGGCGCTACTCTGCTTCCATGAACTTAATACTCTAGATGCATGTTGGATAGCGGTCGATGAGTGGGGTAATAGTAGTAGATGCAAAAGTGAGTCCATCTACTTGTCTCGGACGTGATGCCTATATACATGATCATACCTAGATATTCTCATAACTATGCTCAATTCTCGTCAATTGCTCAACAGCAATTGCTCACCCACCGTAAAATACTTATGCTCTTGAGAGAAGCCACTAGTGAAATCTATGGCCCCTGGTCTATCTTCATTATATTAATCTTCCAATACTTAGTTATTTCCTTTGCTTTTTACTTTGCTTTTATTTTACTTTGCATCTTTATCACAAAAATACCAAAATATTATCTTATCATCTCTATCAGATCTCACTCGTAAGTGACCGTGAAGGATTGACAACCCTTATCGCTGGTTGCAGGAGTTATTTGCTATGTGTAGGTACGAGGACTCAAGAGCCTCCTACTAGATTGATACCTTGGTTCTCAAAAACTGAGGAAATACTTACGCTACTATGCTGCATCACCCTTTCCTCTTCAAGGAAATCCAACGCAGTGCTCAAGAGGTAGCAGAGAAGGTTTCTCGCGCCGCTGTCTGGAGTCTACGTAAAATTCAACATACCAAGTACCCATCACAACCTTTATCTCACGATTACATTATTTGCCATTTGCCTCTCGCTTTTCCTCTCCCCCACTTCACCCTTGCAGTTTTGTTCGCCTCTCTTTTTCCGCTCGCTTTTTTCGCTTGCTTTTTGTTTGCTCGTGTGTTGGATTGCTTGCTTGTCACGATGGATCAAGATAATACCAAATTATGTGACTTTACCAATACCAACAATAATGATTTCCTTAGCATTCCTATTGCTCCTCTTACCAAAACTGAATCTTGTGAAATCAATGCTGCTTTGTTGAATCTTGTCATGAAAGATCAATTTGTCGGCCTTCCTAGTGAAGATGCCGCTACTCATCTAAATAGCTTCGCTGATTTGTGTGATATGCAAAAGAAGAAAGATGTTGATAATGATATTGTTAAGTTGAAGCTATTTCCTTTTTCGCTTAGAGATCGTATAAAGCTTGGTTTTCGCCTTTGCCTAAAAATAGTATTGATTCTTGGAACAAGTGCAAAGATGCTTTTATCTCTAAGTATTTTCCTCCCGCTAAGATCATCTCTCTTAGAAACAATATTATGAATTTTAAGCAACTTGATCATGAACATGTTGCACAAGCTTGGGAGAGGATGAAATTAATGATACGAATTGCCCTACTCATGGTTTGAATTTGCGATGATTATACAAAAATTTATGCCGGATTGAATTTTGCTTCTAGAAATCTTTTAGATTCGCCGCTGGAGGCACTTTTATGGAAATCACTTTAGGAGAAGCTACTAAACTCCTAGATAATATTATGGTTAATTATTCTCAATGGCACACTGAAAGATCTACTAATAAAAAGTGCATGCGGTAGAAGAAATTAATGTTTTGAGGTAAAGATGGATGAACTTATGAAATTATTTGCTACTAAGAGTGTTTCTTCTAATCCTAATGATATGCCTTTGTATACTTTGATTAAGAATAATAATGAATCTATGGATGTGAATTATGTTGGTAGGAATAATTTTGGTAACAACGTGTTTAGTGGAAACTTTAATCCTAGGCCTTATCCTAGTAATTCCTCTAATAATTATGGAAATTCCTACAACAACTCTTATGTAAATTTTAATAAGATGCCCTCTGAATTTGAGACTAGTGTTAAAGAGTTTATGAATTCGCAAAAGAATTCAATGCTTTTCTTGAAGATAAAATGCTTAAAGTTGATGAATTGGCTAGAACGTTGATAGAATTTCTCTTGATGTTGATTCTTTAAAATTAGATCTATTCCTCCTAAGCATGATATCAATGATTCTCTCAAAGACATGAGAATTTCCATTGATGAGTGCAAATAAAGAACCGCTAGAATGCGTATAAGAAAGATTGCTTTATTAAAGCGTGTTCTTCAAATTTCTATGAAAATAAAGATGAAGATATAAAAGTTATTGATGTGTCCCTATTAAATCTTTGTGTTGCAATATGAATCTTGATAATGATGGGACTGAATATGATCCACCTTTACCTAGAAGGCGCTCCAAAAATTCGGAGTTTTTAGATCTTGATGCTAAAATTGATGAAAGTGGGATTGAAGAAATCAAACCCTAGATGTTGCTAAACCCACTATTTTGGATTTCAAGGAATTTAATTATGAAAGTTTCTTTGATTGGTTGTATTTCCTTGTTGCAATCCGTGCTAAATTCTCCTCATGCTTATAGTCAAAATAAAGCGTTTACTAAACATATCGTTGATGCATTGATGCAATCTTATGAAGAAAAGCTTGAGTTGGAAGTTTCTATCCCTAGAAAACTTTATTATGAGTGGGAACCAACTATTAAAATTAAGATTAAGGATCATGAGTTTTATGTTTTATGTGATTTGGGTGCTAGTGTTCCACTATTCCCAAAACTTTGTGTGATTTGCTAGATTTCATGATTTTGATGATTGCTCTTAAACTTGCACCTATGGACTCCACTATTAAGAAACCTATGGGAAGAATTAATGATGTTCTTATTGTTGCAAATAGGAACTATGTTCCCGTGATTTTATCATTCTTGATATAGATTGCAATCCTTCATGTCCTATTATTCTTGGTAGACCTTTCCTTAGAACGATTGGTGC
>JAHIAM010004453.1:0-67574 GCA_021605205.1 Aegilops longissima | reverse complement strand
GTAAAGGCGTAACATCGTGGCCAGCAGGTTACTTCAACCTTTGCCGATTCCCGATTGGAAATGGGAGAAACTTGGTATGGATTTCATCACAGATTACCCAGACCTGCTCAGTGTTATGATTCTATCCGGTAGTGGTTGATCGCTTGACTAAGGTAGCTCACTTCATTCCCGTGAAGACTACCTATACCAAAGCTGTTGGCCAAGATATACATGACCAGGATCGATGTCCGCATGGAGTTCCGAGGAAAATCGTGTCGATAGAGGAACGCAGCTTTACCTCAAAGTTTTGGAAGCAATTGCATGAAACCTTGGGTACGAGGCTGGAATTCAAGACAGCCTTTCATCCGCAGATGATGGATGCACCGAGAGAGTCAATCAGATTCGAGGACATGTTGAGAGCTTGTGTGCTAGACTATGGGTCTAGCTGGATGATAACTTGCCTTACGCAGAGTTCTCGTGACAACAACAGCTTATCAATCCAGCTTTGAAGATGGCGCCTTTCAAGCTCTATACGGAAGGAGGTGCGAACACCATTGTTGTGGATAGTGTTGAGATCGATCACTTTTCGTTCCGATCTTATCAAGGATTCCAAGAAAAGTCAAGCTGATTCGAGACCGGCTCAAGATAGCATACCACGGCTGTAAGAGTTATGCCGACAAGAAGTTTAAGGAGGTGACTTACGGGGGAGACCGAGCATACCTTGTGTCTCCACTTGGAATCAAGAGGTTTGGAGTCAAGGGAAAGTTAGCACCCGATTCATTGGCCCCTACAAAATCCTCGAACGTCGGGAGAAGTTGCATACAAGTTGGAATTGCCGGAAGGATTGTCCGAGTTCATGATGTCTTTCACGCTTCTCGCTTGAAGAAGTGCCATGCGACATGGCTAATGTTCCGCTGAGAGACACAAGGCCCCTAGAGGCCATACAGCTTGACAAAGGATTTGACTTACAAGGAGAAACCCGCTGTAATTCTCGAGACTGCAAGCAGAGTCACCCGCAGCAAAGTCATCAAGTTTTGCAAGGTGCCGTGGAGTCACCACACCGAGGAAGAAGCCACCGGGAACGCCAAGAAGACCTTCGCCGAGACCATCCGCACCTATTTGTTAGTTAACCCAATCTCGAGGGCTAGATTCATCTTAAGGTGGTAGGTTTGTAACATCCCAAATTTTCCTATTTGGAATGTTTTACAATTATAGATAAGCATCCTATGCATCCTGCTTGAATTTGAATACCTTTGAAGTTTCAGAGAGTTTTGAATTTGAAATTTGAATTCCAAACTTTGGCATGTGGGAAACAATTCCAAAACCAAGCCCGATAAATACTTGATCAAAAGTATGAGAGGAGCAAACATGACACTCCAAAATACAGAGGAAACAATGCTAAAAGAATTGGATTCAAATCTGAAATTTTATTTGAATTTGAAAAATGGATTTTCATAAAGTTTGATTTTGCCTTTGGAAAATGTTCAAATGAAAGGGAATATTCCCTGATCATTTTGGTATATATATACCCTATATAAAATATTTATAGTTTAGGTTTTATTTTGTTTTGGTTTTATTAAAAATAAAGGAAAACCTTTTCGGCGCCACCAGCCACCTGTGCCCAGCCAAAGACCAAGGCCACGGCCACCTCAAGACCAAAGCCCACCAACTGCCCATTAGGCCACAGCCAGCCCACCGACCGCCTGCGCCCTCGCCTCAATCCCTAGGATCCGGCCGACCACCAACCCCCCTCTCTCTCTCATCGACCCGTGGCCCCACCCCGTCTGTTTTCCTCGCCACGAACGAATCCTCGCTGAGATCCACCGGATCCCAAGGATCCGGATCCCGACACCCCGATGCCCTTCCGCTCTCACCGAGGCCCTGCTATAAGCCAAGCCCCGCACCCCATTCCCTTAGCCACGCCGAGCCCCACTCCTCTCTCTCCCGGCACGCCGAGCACCGAGCTCACCTCCGCCGCCAAAGCCTCGCCGCCGCCTCGTGCCCCCGACCTCCCCAACCCCATCAACCTTTCCTGCTCGTCAGCAAGATTCTCGACGCCTCGCCAAGCTCGCTGACGCCGAGCCCCGAGCACTTCTCGCCGCCACGACGCTGAGTCCGTGAGTCCTCGCAAACGCCTCTGTCTCGATCCCAATCGTGTGGCTACGATTAGAACCCCCAAGGGGTACGTTTTATTAGAAAACCGCCGCCCGGTGCGTGTTTATTTTATTAGTTAGGTTTATTTTAGTTAGGCCGGTTCTGTTAGTTAAACCCTAGGCCCATTTAGTCTATCCGACGCCTAGTGCATGCTTTAGGCCCATTAGGCATTTTTCTTTTATTTAGATTTTCTGTTTTAGCCGATTTGTTTCAAATTTCAAAATGTATATCTTTTGTTCTGTTTAATATTTTTGAGTGATTCTTTTTTGTTGGATTGCAAATTTTATGTAGTTTCTGAAAAACATATATTTAGCTATGTTAAAATAATTAAAATGCTTTAATATTATTTTAGTCAGAATAGCAAATCTGCTATAGTTTTAGTTAGAAAAATTATTTTGCATGATTCTTTTGCAATCACTTTATTTTGATATTGCCAAACCCTAGAAATTAACTTTGGTATTTTAGGATTAATAAATAATTAATTCTAGGCAGAATCCTATTAACCCTAATTAATTGATTAGTTCCTCGTTGTCCTAATTAATTAATTAGTAAATTAATTTATTTTTAACTTGTGATTAGTTATTCTAGGTTAGTTTCTGTCATTCCATTAGATGAACTTTTATTTATAATTAATAAAAGTTTTAAATTAATTTTCCTAATAGAAATTGGATTAGGCCTAAATTGAGTTTTATAATAGCTAATTAATTAATTCTTTTGCTCCTAGTTGCTTAGTTAATCCTTTTATGTTAAGTTAACCTAAAACCATGATTAGGTCATATTGAGGAATTTTTGTTAAATAAAACTATTTTTGCTATTGTTTGGAATAGGGAAAACTTTGAATTTGATTTCTTTGAGTTTTCCTTTGATTTGGTTTTGATTGTTTGGTTGTGCTATGTTATCTTTGTTATCTTGTGTGATCCTCTTGCTTTGTACTTATTATGTCATTGTTTGTCTCAGAGAGTTCCTTGAGTGCTAAGCTTGCTACTACGACTTTTAGCTTACGAGGATCATCAAGAAGGCAAGTTTTGATCATGTTATTTCTATACCTATGTTTTTGTGCATTAGTAGTTGTCACCACCCCACCATTGCATGCAGAGTGAAAATCTTGAAGTCATTAAACTTGAGTAGTATCATGTGGTAGGATGAACCAATCCCTTGTTACCATGGCCCCGGACGTAGTAGTTATTTTGCTATGCTCAGAGACGGATTTATGGTGAGTGAAACCATAAGCAAGATGTGAGAGTCAATGATGATGACAACCCATGGACTACAATGATCAAGATGGACTTCGAAAATCACTACCGGGTGGAGGACGGTTGACGGGCACCCCGGAGCACCCAAAGGTTGGCCGGGATGCATGGAGAAGCGCCATGACATCTTGCGGAAAGCTTCACCCAGCCACTAAGAGAAGGATGGATGCCCCATGACCGAAGCTTATCTGCAGCCGCAAGCCATTATGGGCTCGCTGGGTTGACCTTGTAGTGAAGTCGGGCCGGACGGTACTACGAGAAGTAGACGAACGGTAGGGTTGGATGGGTACCGCAAAGGGCCGTAAGAACTCTTTGGAAGACCTCGTTTATCTGGTCCCGCCTTCAAACACCATGAAGTGCTAAGACTTTAAAGGAGGGAATGATTCTTATGGGAAAGTGCGTAAACCTCTCGCAGAGTGTTATAACCTAATCGATTAGCCGTGTCCCTGCTACGGACATTTGAGCATCCGGACCTCGAAGTATTCGGATATCTCAACACTTAACTCTAATGAATTAATTTGATGGGTTTAAGACTTAATAATAATTTGGGAACTAGATATTGGTTGGCGGAACCATCTCAATAACTACCAACAATTTGTAGTAATTTGCAAATAAGTCCATCGTAGTAGGATAAAATTGGCTTTACGCAAAATGATGAACCTTAGAGCTCCACACCAAATATGCATATAGAGTTAGTAACTTTATTATTGTTGTTCTTCATAACTTGCCGCCTTATTCCAAAAGTCGACTTACATGGCTGCAACGTATTATGTTGCGTAGATATATTCCGATCGAGGAGGCTACGCCCGCGCTTGGCGATTGCCCTTTGGAGTCGGATGGACTCGCTACCTCGACGCTCCGCAGCATTTTAGTTTATTTCTCATGAGTTGGCCTTGAGCAGAATTTATTCCCTTGTAATAAAGACTCTATATGAGAATCGATTAATGATATTCAGGTGTGATTGAACTTTGATTACTTTATCGATGTACCGTGAGTACCAAAGATGATCTTGGGATGGCATGCATACGTAGATTTGACCGATTTTGGGTCAGGTCGCTACAAGAGCTATGCTCCCCGGCAATGGCGCCAGAAAATAGTCTTGATAACCCACAAGTATAGGGGATCGCAAAAGTTTTCGAGGGTAGAGTATTCAACCCAAATTTATTGATTCGACACAAGGGGAGCCAAAGAATATTCTCAAGTATTAGCAACTCGAGTTCTCAATTCAGCCACACCGGATAACTTAATATCTCAAAGAAAGTGTTTAGTAGCAAAGTAGTATGGAAGTAACGTAACGATAGCAAAAGTAATATTTTTGGGTTTTATGGTGATTGTAACAGAGCAACGGAAAAGTAAATAAGCTTAAGAACAATATGTGAAAAGCTCAGAGGCATTGGATCGGTGATGGAGAATTATGCCGATGTGGTTCATCATGTAACAATACATAACATAGGGTGACAAAGAACTAGCTCCAATTCATCAATGTAATGTAGGCATGTATTCAATATTGTCATACGTGCTTGTGGAAAAGAACTTGCATGACATCTTTGGCCTACCTCCCGTGGCAAAGGGGGTCCTAGCGGAAACTAAGGGATATTAAGGCCTCCTTTAATAGAGTACGAGACCAAAGCATTAACACATAGTGAATACATGAACTCCTCAAACTACGGTCATCACCGGAGTGGTCCCATTATTGTCACTTCGGGTTGCCGGATCATAACACATAGTAGGTGACTATAGACTTGCACGATAGGATCAAGAACTCACATATATTCATGAAAACATAATAGGTTCAGATCTGAAATCATGGCACTGGGCCCTAGTGACAAGCATTAAGCATAGCAAAGTCATAGCAACATCAATCTCGTAACATAGTGGATACTAGGATCAAACCCTAACAAATCTAACTCGATTACATGATAAATCTCATCCAACCCATCACCGCCCAGCAAGCTTCACGATGGAATTACTCACGCACGGCGGTGAGCATCATGAAATTGGTGATGGAGGATGGTTGATGATGACGACGGCGACGGATTCTCTCTTCGAGCCCCGAACGGACTCTGCATCAGCACCCCGAGAGAGTTTAGGCTTGGCAGCGGCTCCATATTATAAAACGTGATGAATCTTTCTCTGATTTTTTTCTTCCCAACACGAATATATGGTGTTGAGTTGCGGTCGTTGAGCTCTGGGGGCCCATAAGGCAGGGGCACGCCCGACCCTCGTGGAAAGGGTGTGGGCCCTGGCCTTGATTCTTTCGCCAGATTTTTCATTATTTCCAAAATAATCTCCGTGAGGTTTCACGCCATTCCGAGAACTTTTGTTTCGCACAAAGATAACACCATGGTAATTCCGCCAAAACAAAGCACATCCGGGTTAGTACCATTCAAATCGCAAGTTAGAGTCCAAAATAAGGGCAAAAGTGTTTGAAAATTAGATACGACGGAGACGATCAATGTTCACCATTGAAAACTACTCCATCTCACGTGATGATCGGACATGGTTTAGTTGATATGGATCACGGATCATTTAGATGACTAGAGAGATGTCTATCTAAGTGATTTCTTAAGTAATATGATTAATTGAACTTTAATTTATCATGAACTTAGTACCGATAGTATTTTTATGTGTCTATGTTATTGTAGATCAATGGCCCGTGCATCGCTCCTTGAATTTTAATGCGCTTAGAGAAAGCTAAGTTGAAAGATGATGGTAGCAACTTCACGGACTGGGTTCAGAATTTGAGGATTATCCTCATTGCTGCACGTAAGAATTATGGCCCGAAGCACCGCTAGGTGCAAGACCCGCCGCAGAGCAACTCCGACATTATGAACGCCTCAGATAGCAAAGCTGATGACTACTCGGTAGTTTAGTGTGCCATGCTTTACGGCTTAGAATCGGGACTTCAGTGACGTTTTGAATTTCATGGAGCATATGAGATGTTCCAGGAGTTGAAGTTAATATTTCAAGCAAATGCCCGAGTTGAGAGATATGAAGTCTCCAATAAGTTCTACAGCTACAAGATGGAGGAGATAGTTCTGTCAGTGAACATATACTCAGAATGTCTGGGTACCACAACCACTTGACTCAACTAGGAGTTAATCTTCCTGATGATAGTGTCATGGACAGTGTTCTTCAATCATTGCCACCAAGCTACAAAAGTTTCATGATAAACTATAATATGCAAGGGATGGATAAGACAATTCCCGAGCTCTTCGCAATGCTAAAGGCTGCGGAGGTAGAAATCAAGAAGGAGCATCAAATGTTGATGGTTAACAAGACCACTAGTTTCAAGAAAAAGGGTAAAGGGAAGAAGGGGAACTTCAAGAAGAACGGCAAGCAAGTTGCTGCTCAAGTGAAGAAGCCCAAGGCTGGACCTAAGCCTGAGACTGAGTGCTTCTACTGCAAAGGGACTGGTCACTGGAAGCGGAACTGCCCCAAGTATTTGGTGGATAAGAAGGATGGCAAAGTGAAAGGTATATTTAATATACATGTTATTGATGTGTACCTTACTAATGCTCGTAGTAGCGCCTGGGTATTTGATACTGGTTCTGTTGCTCATATTTGCAACTCAAAACAGGGGCTACGGATTAAACGAAGATTGGCTAAGGACGAGGCGATAATGCGCGTGGGAAATGGTTCCATAGTTGATGTGATCGCCGTCGGCACGCTACCTCTACATCTACCGTCGGGATTAGTTTTAGACCTGAATAATTGTTATTTGGTGCCGCCAAGCAAGGTGAACATTATATCTGGATCTTGTTTGATGCAGACGTTATTCATTTAAATCGAGAATAATGGTTGTTCTATTTATAAGAGTAATATCTTTATGGTCATGCACCCTTGATGAGTTGTCTATTTTGTTGAATCTCGATAGTAGTGATACACATATTCATAGTATTGAAGCCAAAAGATACAAGTTTAATAATGATAGTGCAACTTATTTGTGGCACTGCCGTTTAGGTCATATTGGTGTAAAGCGCATGAAGAAACTCCATGCTGATGGAATTTTGGAATCACTTGATTATGAATCACTTGATGCTTGTGAACCATGCCTCATGGGCAAGATGACTAAGACTGCGTTCTCCGGAAAAATGGAGCGAGCAACTGACTTGTTGGAAATAATACATACTGATGTATGCGGTCCGATGAGTGTTGAGGCTCGCAGCGGGTATCGTTATTTTTTGGCCTTCACAGATGATTTGAGCAGATATGGGTATATCTACTTGATGAAACATAAGTCTTAAACATTTGAAAAGTTCAAAGAATTTCAGAGTGAAGTAGAAAATTATCGTAACAAGAAAATAAAGTTTCTACGATCTGATGGTGGAGGTGAATATTTGAGTTATGAGTTTGGTCTTCATTTGAAACAATGTGGAATAGTTTCACAACTCACGCCACCTGGAACACCACAGCGTAATGGTGTGTCTGAACGTCATAATCGTACTTTATTAGATATGGTGTGATCTATGATGTCTCTTACTGATTTACCGCTATCGTTTTGGAGTTATGCTTTAGAGACGGCTGCATTCACGTTAAATAGGGCACCATCTAAACCCATTGAGACGACACCATATGAACTGTGGTTTGGCAAGAAACTCAAGTTGTCGTTTCTTAAGTTTGGGGCCGCGATGCTTATGTGAAAAAACTTCAACATGATAAGCTCGAACCCAAATCGGAGAAATGTGTCTTCATAGGATACCCGAAGGATACTGTTGGGTACACCTTCTATTACAGATCCGAAGGCAAGATATTCGTTGCTAAGAATGGATCCTTTCAAGAGAAGGAGTTTCTCTCGAAAGAAGTGAGTGGGAGGAAAGTAGAACTTGATGAGGTAATTGTACCTTCTCCCGAATTGGAAAGTAGTTCATCACAGAAATCAGTTCCAGTGATTCCTACACCAATTAGTGAGGAAGCTAATGATGATGATCATGAAACTTCTGATCAAGTTACTACCGAACCTCGTAGGTCAATTAGAGTAAGATCCGCACCAGAGTGGTACGGTAATCCTGTTCTGGAGGTCATGTTACTTGACCATGATGAACCTACGAACTATGAGGAAGCGATGATGAGCCCAGATTCCGCAAAATGGCTTGAGGCCATGAAATCTGAGATGGGATCCATGTATGAGAACAAAGTGTGGACTTTGGTTGACTTGCCCGATGATCGGCAAGCAATAGAAAATAAATGGATCTTCAAGAAGAAGACTGACGCTGACGGTAATGTTACTATCTACAAAGCTCGACTTGTTGCGAAAGGTTTCGACAAGTTCAAGGAGTTGACTACGATGAGACCTTCTCACCAGTAGCGATGCTTAAGTCTCCGTCTCAATCATGTTAGCAATTGCCGCTTTTATGATTATGAAATTTGGCAAATGGATGTCAAACTGCATTCCTTAATGGATATCTTAAAGAAGAGTTGTATATGATGCAACCGAAGGTTTTGTCGATCCAAAAGGTGCTAATAAAGTGTGCAAGCTCCAATGATCCATTTACGGACTGGTGCAAGCCTCTCGAGTTAGAATATACGCTTTGATAGTGTGATCAAAGATATGGTTTTATACAGACTTTTGGAGAAGCCTCAGATTTACAAGAAAGTGAGTGGAGCTCAGAGCATTTCGATATTATATGTGGATGACGATTGTCGATTGGAAATGATATCAATTTCTGAATAGCATAGAAGGATACTTGAATAAGAATTTTTCAATGAAAGACCTCGTGAATCTGCTTATATATTGGGCATCAAGATATATAGAGATAGATCAAGACGGTTAATTGTACTTTCACAAAGCACATACCTTGATAAAGTTTTGAAGAAAAGTTCAAAATGGACCAGTAAAGAAAGGGTTCTTGCCTGTTGCAAGGTGTGAAGTTGATTCTGCACTCAATGCCCACCACCGCAGAAGATAGAGAGAAAATGAAAGTCATTCCCTATGCCTCAGCCATAGGTTCTATCATGTATGCAATGTGTGTACCGACCGATGTGTGCCTTGCTATTAGTTTAGCGGAGGTACCAAAATAATCCAGAATGGATCAATGGACAGCGTCAAGAACATCCTGAAATACCGAAAAGGACTAAGGATATGTTTTCGCTTATGGAGGTGATAAAGAGCTCGTCAGAAATGGTTATGTCGATGCAAGCTTTGATAATCGATCCGATGACTCTAAGCCACAAACCGGATACATATTTATATTGAATGGTGGAGCTGTCGCTGGTGCAGTTCCAAGCAGAGCATCATGGCGGATCTACGGTGAAGCGGAGTACATAGCTGCTTCGTAAGAAGCAATTGAAGGAGTCTGGATGAAGGAGTTCATATCCCATCTAGGTGTAATACCTAGTGCATCGGGTCCAATGAAAATCTTCGTGACAATATCGAGCAATTGCTCCGGCGAAGGAATCCATATTTCACAAGAGAACCAAACACATCAAGAGACGCCTAATTCCATCCGCGATCAAGTCAAGGAGTGAGACATAGAGATTTGCAAGATACATACGGATCTGAATATTGCGCACTGCTGACTAAGCCTCTCTCATGAGCAAAACATGATCATCACCAAGACTCCATGGGTGTTAGAATCATTACTATGTATTCTAGATTCTTGACTCCAGTGCAAGTGGGAGACTGAAGGAAATATGCCCTAGAGGCATTAATAAAGTTTTTATTTATATTTCCTTATATCATGATAAATGTTTATTATTCACGCTAGAATTGTATTAACCGGAAACTTAGTACATGTGTGAATACATAGACAAACAAAGTGTCCCTAGTATGCCTCTACTAGACTAGCTCATTAATCAAAGATGGTTAAGTTTCCTAACCATAGACATGGGTTGTCATTTGATGGATGGGATCACATCATTAGAGAATGATGTGATGGACAACACCCATCTGTTAGCTTAGCATAATGATTGTTTAGTTTTATTGCTATTGCTTTCTTCATGACTTATACTTATTCCTCCGACTATGAGATTATGCAACTCCTAATACCGAGGAACACCTTGTGTGCTATCACCGGTGCGCCACGGTCCTAAACAAACGATTTTTACCCTTTCCATGGCGGCATTTGGAACTGTGGGCTGCTTTAGTGTGGGCGATAGGGGATCCTTCCCACACGCACCCGTAAACTGCTAGATATGCCTCCCGCACACATGCTCGGTAAAATGAGGTCGTAAAGCACCGTGAGCACTCAAATACAAAAATACATACAAGAATGCTAAAAATACAATTATACAGCAAAATCATTTCCGTCGTAAGCATATCCCACACAACACCACCACTAAACGCTTTCCATTCAGATATACATCCCACATAGTCAAGATAAGGAAAACGCTTATGCAAGGTGGCGAACGCAAACAGTTTTGAAGAAAATGTCGTGTGTGATTGTTCATTGATCCAACATGGTTTATTCCTAGAAAATGTGTGTGTTGCCTTTGGTCATCGCCCATGGTGTTTTCTCATTAATTGTTTGCAATAAGAAGACCCAATTAGCGGGCTAATTGGCCTATTATTAATAATCCATTTACTAATCTAATTGACATTCATATTAAGCACATAATATATTCCATTTCCATATTAAGGAAGCAGGATTTCATAATTGAAATACATCGGGTACAACATATATAGCTTCAAGACTCAGCTACCCCATTACACAATCGCATCAAAGAAGAAGTTTCACATGCAACATCTAGAACCTTTCAAGATAGCATCATAGACGGTACATCGAGAGATGCATCTCATCTCGAAAACTGCTAAAGCGGAAGGTGAATATTGAGCCTTCATTCATGTTGAAGGTCTTTGCAACTTTAGGCCAAGGCATGTGGATGATTGACCGCCCATCCTTCGACCTCTTCAGAACACTTCAATATTGAACCGTGGGTGTTGTATGAAAACTTTCCTCGCCTCCCCACTAGAGATGGTTTGAGAGGTAATCATCGCTGAAACCTGAAAACAAGGATGTGCATAAATATCTTCTCTGCTTTGGAAACGGCAAAGGAATAAAAAGGCAAGGTATAACAGTTAGTACCATCTTGTAAACCTCGGTGCTTCCCATTGTTTCCTTGCAACACATATATAAGGTAGTTAGTCATCGTGTTAAGTAAGGGTTCGCATGCTATCAAGAAATATGTTGATGAAAATAAGCACAATGCGATTCATCGACAATTCAAGCCACATGGAAAACCCATTTATCCAAACCAAGCATGATTAAAACTAGGAAATATAGCACTTGTATATGTTTCTCATGTATTAAGTACAGCCAAATTGATTTATTCCTCACATAGTATACAATAAGAGAATGCAGCCACAACAATTGAACATCGATTGCAGAATTGAACCAAGCAATTAACTAAACACCACAACAAATGAACCAAACGTTAATGAGCACCACATTGCACAATATAACATACTCCTAATAGAAGATCGATAGCTTAACCAAACCAAGCATACTTAACAACTTGGAAATATAGCAATTGTATTTGTTTCTCATGTATTTAGTACAACCAAATTCGATTTATTCCTCACATGGTATACAATAAGAGAATACAGCCACAACAATTGAACATCGCATTGCAAAACTGAACCAAGCAGTTAACTAAACACCACAACAAGTGAATCAAGCCACAACAAATGAACCAAGCAATTAACTAAACACCAATTGAACAATATAACATACGCTAATAGAAGATCGATAGCTAACTAAACCAAGCATGCTTAACAACTTGGAAATATTGCACCTCAAGAATTGAACATCTCATTTGCAGAATTGAACCAAGCAGTTAATTGAACACCACATTGCAAGACATATAGAACATATACACTATAGCAGAAGATTCCATGGTGAAAGTAGATAGCACAATTCACTAGAATTTGTTAAGGAAAGGCAGTAGCTAGCAAACTGAACATGGGTCCTTATAGTGAGCTAATAAGACAAGCTACTCCTCATTGTCGGAGATATCGATGACAATTGGCCCCTTGGACATGGAAGAGGGCTAGGCCTCCGCATCGTGGGTGCCCTTGTTGTAGTGGTGAGTTTCCTGAGCCGCTCCGGGCACCAACCTGCTGGCTCTCGAGATGAGGTAAGAACGTGCACACTGAGAAAACACCTCGTAGTCTTCATCGAAGGCACCGACGGTGGCCTGGAGAAAACACCACAAACTGTCGCTTAAAGCAGCCAACCGCTGCCGTGGCGCTGGCGCGCGAGGTGTCAACAAAGGGCCTCGACGGCGAGGTGCTCCTCCAAGATCCGGGGTCGACACGAATGGCAGCCATCACGACCTCATCCGCAAGGCAGGGCGCGATTTGTTCTCTCACGCCAAATGCTCCTTGAGGTCCTGGCTATACTGCGGCACCATGGCTTAGGTCGGCGCTTATTTGGTGGAGGGGTCGGTGATTTGGGTGGAAGGTGTCACGCCAGACCGCGGGTCGGGCATGGGATGTGGAAGGAGGAGGATGGGGTCGGTGTAGAATACCGCCTTGATAGGCGAGGCCGAGCAGCGTGAAGGAGGGTCGCCAGCGAGGAGGCGGCGCTGCAAGCAAGGAGTGAAGGTTTCAACTTGGAAAGGAAGACGGAAAGGGACTTTTGGTAAGGGAGAGGGGCGGAGGTAGATATTTTCACGGGTTTAAAATTTGGAATCGCTTCACCAAAAATCAAGCACAAAGTGTCATCACACATGGTCACTTATTCGCATTACGGTCTCAAGATATTTTGTGCTGCATCTCACATGGTTGGTTATAATAAACTGTGGGGATCTACTTGTTTTTTCGTCTTGATTTGAATTACATAATGGGGTCAAGGCGACCATGGATGGTGTTTGAATTGCTAGACCTTTTATCTGCAGTGATCATAAAAGAATTGGAATTATTTAGGGTTTGTTTGGACATTTTATGCATTAAGTGAGTTTTCAATGCATTTATGTGCATAATTCAAATTTGAACTACATGCACATGCTCCAAAGGCATATAAATTGGTTGAAAAATCAAATCTTTGTCCTTGGGTGCATGCTTAGGTCCCATGCAAGAAATGGGAATGAATGTCAAGCACCTCGCAACCGCCACTCGCCGCAAACATTGAGATACCTGGTTTTAGATTCTAGTAAATCCAAAACTCGCTCTGAAATTCATGAAACTTGGCATGCTATCATGGAGCGGCATCAACATGGCGTGGTAAAGTTTTTGTCCCATTTGGGGCAGGTTTGGGTATATGCTTCTCACAAACCAGAGCTTCTCACAACAAGCATGATGGTTTCGGTAGGGAACGCCCCAGCTTTGGGGACGAAACGATATCCATTGCCTCTAATTGCTTTCAAATTTTTTTTCTCGTGTCAACATAGAACAACATGAGTGTTGTGTTATTTTTTGTGATTTTCGGGGTTTGTTTGGACATTTTTATGCATTAAGTGAGTATTCAATGCATTTATGTGCATAATTCGAATTCGAACTACATGCACATGCTCCGGTGCATATAAATTGGTTGAAAAATCAAATCTTTGTCCTTGGGTGCATGCTTAGGTCCCATGCAAGAAATGGGAATGAATGTCAAACACCCTGCCACTGTCACTCGGCCGCAAACATTGAGATGCCTGGTTTTTAAATTCTAGTAAATCCAAAACTCGTCTTAAATTCATGAAACTTGGCATGCTATCATGGAGCGGCATCAACATGGCGTGGTAAAGTTTTTGTCCCATTTGGGGCAGGTTTGGGTATATGCTTCTCACAAACCAGAGCTTCTCACAACAAGCATGATGGTTTCGGTAGGGAACGCCCCAACTTTGGGGACCAAACGATATCCATTGCCTCTAATTGCTTTCAAATTTTCTCTCGTGTCAACATAGAACAACAGGAGTGTTGTGTTATTTTTTATGATTTTTCGGGGTTCGTTTGGACATTTTTATGCATTAAGTGTGCTTTCAATGCATTTATGTGCATAATTCAAATTTGAACTACATGCACATGCTCCAGTACATATAAATTGGTTGAAAAATCAAATTTTTATCCTTGGTTGCATGCTTAGGTCCCATGCAAGAAATGAGAATAAATGTCAAACACCCTGCCACCGTCACTCGGCCGCAAACATTGAGATACCTGGTTTATAAATTCTAATAAATCCAAAACTCGTCTGAAATTCATGAAACTTGCCATGCTATCATGAAGCAGCATCAACATGGAGTGGTAAAGTTTTTGTCCCATTTTGGGCAGGTTTGGGTATATGCTTATCACAAACCAGAGCTTCTCACAACAAGCATGATGGTTTCAGTAGGAAACGCCCCAACTTTGGGGACCAAACGATATCCATTGCCTCTACTTGTTTTCAATCTTTTCTCGTGTCAACATAGAACAACATGAGTGTTGTGTTATTTTTTGTGATTTTTCGGGGTTTGTTTGGACATTTTTATGCATTAAGTGAGTTTTCAATGCATTTATGTGCATAATTCAAATTTGAACTACATGCACATGCTCCAGTGCATATAAATTGGTTGAAAATCAAATCTTTGTCCTTGGTTGCATGCTTGGGTCCCATGCAAGAAATGGGAATGAATGTCAAGAACCCTGCCACCGTCACTCGGCCGCAAACATTGAGATACCTGGTTTTAAAATTCTAGTAAATCCAAAACTCGTCTGAAATTCATGAAACTTGGCATGCTATCCTGGAGCGGCATCAACATGGCGTGGTAAAGTTTTTGTCCCATTTGGGGCAGGTTTGGGTATATGCTTCTCACAAACCAGAGCTTCTCACAACAAGCATGATGGTTTCGGTAGGGAACGCCCCATCTTTGGGGACCAAACGATATCCATTGCCTCTAATTGCTTTCAATTTTTTTCTCGTGTCAACATAGAACAACAGGAGTGTTGTGTTATTTTTTGTGATTTTCGTTTGGACATTTTTATGCATTAAGTGAGTTTTCAATGCATTTATGTGCATAATTCAAATTTGAACTACATGCACATGCTCCAGTGCATATAAATTGGTTGAAAAATCAAATCTTTGTCCTTGGGTGCATGCTTAGGTCCCATGCAAGAAATGGGAATGAATGTCAAGCACCCTGCCACCGTCACTCGCCCGCAAACATTGAGATGCCTGGTTTTTAAATTCTAGTAAATCCAAAACTCGTCTGAAATTCATGAAACTTGGCATGCTATCCTGGAGCGGCATCAACATGGCATGGTAAAGTTTTTGTCCCATTTGGGGCAGGTTTGGGTATATGCTTCTCACAAAACAGAGCTTCTCACAACATGCATGATGGTTTCGGTAGAGAACGCCCCAACTTTGGTGTGTTGGGGAACGTAGTAATTTCAAAAAAAATCCTACGCACACGCAAGATCATGGTGATGCATAGCAACGAGAAGGGAGAGTGTCGCCCACGCACTCAGAGACCGTGAAGAGGAAGCGCAGGAGAACGCGTTGATGTAGTCGACGCTTCACAATCCGACCGATCCAAGTACTCGAACGCACGGCACCTCCGAGTTCAGCACATGTTCAGCTCGATGATGTCCCACGAACTCCGATCCAGCAGAGCTTCGAGGGAGAGTTCTGTCAGCACAACGGCGTGATGACGGTGATGATGTTGCTACCGACGCAGGGCTTTGCCTAAGCACCGCTACGATATGATCGAGGTGGATTATGGTGGAGGGGGGCACCGCACACAGCTTGGAATAATCAACTTGTGTGTCTTGAGGTGCCACCTGCCCCCGTATATAAAGGATCAAGGGGAGGCCGGGCCGGCCTCTCTAGGCGCGCCAAGGGGAGGAGGAATCCTCCTCCTAGTAGGAGTAGGATTCCTCCTTTCCTAGTCCTACTAGGAGGGGAAAGGAAGGAGAGGGGAGAAGGAAAGAGGGGGCGCATTCCCTCCCCTATTCCAATTCGGACTAGGCCCATGGGGCGCGCGGCCAGCCCTTGTGGCTTCTCCTCTTTTTCCCTTAAAGCCCACTAAGGCCCACATGTACTCCCCGTATTCCCAGAACTCCCGCTGATTCAAAAATACCGGATCATTCGAACCTTTATGATGTCCGAATATAGTCATCCAATATATCGATCTTTATGTCTCGACCTTTCAAGACTCCTTGTCATCTCCACGATCTTATCCGGACTCGAACTACCTTTGGTACATCAAAACACATAAACTCATAATACCGATCGCCACCGAACGTTGTTGCGTAGGACCCTACGGGTTCAGAACTATGTAGACATGATGAGACACGTTTCCGGTCAATTACCAATAGAGGAACCTGGATGCTCATATTGGCTCCCACATATTCTACGAAGATCTTTATCGGTCAAATCGCATAACAACATACGTTGTTCCCTTTGTCATCGGTATGTTACTTGCCCGAGATTCGATCGTCGGTATCTCAATACCTAGTTCAGTCTCGTTACCGGCAAGTCTCGTTCCGTAATACATCAGCCCGCAACTAACTCATTAGTTGCATTGCTTGCAAGGTTTATAGTGATGTGCATTACCGAGAGGGCCCAGAGATACCTCTCCGACAATCGGAGTGACAAATCCTAATCTCGATCTATGCCAACCCAACAAGTACCTTCGAGACACCAGAGAGCACCTTTATAATCACCCAGCTTACATTGTGACGCTTGGTAGCACACAAAGTGTTCCTCCAAGATTCGGAGTTGCATAATCTCATAGTCATAGGAACATGTATAAGTCATGAAGAAAGCAATAGCAATATACAAAACGATCAAGTGCTAAGCTAATGGAATGGGTCAAGTCACCACATCATTCTCTAATGATGTGATCCCGTTAATCAAATGACAACTCATGTCTATGGCTAGGAAACATAACCATCTTTGATTCAACGAGCTAGTCAAGTAGAGGCATACTAGTGACACTTTGTTTGTCTATGTATTCACACATGTACTAAGTTTCCGGTTAGTACAATTCTAGCATGAATAATAAACATTTATCATGAAATAAGGAAATAAATAATAACTTTATTATTGCCTCTAGGGCATATTTCCTTCAGTCTCCCACTTGCACTAGAGTAAATAATCTAGTTCACATCGCCATGTGATTTAACACCAATAGTTCACATCACCATGTGATTAACACCCATAGTTCACATCGGCATGTGACCAACACTCAAGGGTTTACTAGGTCAGAATCTTAGTTCACATCGCCATGTGATTAACACCCAAAGAATACTAAGGTGTGATCATGTTTTGCTTGTGAGAGAAGTTTAGTCAATGGGTCTGCCATATTCAGATTCGTATGTATTTTGCAAATTTCTATGTCAACAATGCTCTGCACGGAGCTACTCTAGCTAATTGCTCCCACTTTCAATATGTATCCAGATTGAGACTTAGAGTCATCTGGATCAGTGTCAAAACTTGCATTACGTAACCCTTTACGATGAACCTTTGTCACCTCCATAATCGAGAAACATATCCTTATTCCACTAAGGATAATTTTGACCGCTGTCCAGTTGATCTACTCCTAGATCACTATTGTACTCCTTGCCAAACTCAAAGTAGGGTATACAATAGATCTGTACACAAGATGGCATACTTTATAGAACCTATGGCTGAGGCATAGGAAATGACTTTCATTCTCTTTCTATCATCGATCGTGGTTGGGCTTTGAGTCTTACTCAATTTCACGCCTTGTAACACAGCAAGAATCTTTCTTTGACTGCTCCATTTTGAACTACTTCAAAATCTTGTCAAGGTATGTACTCATTGAAAAACTTATCAAGCGCCTTGATTTATCTCTATAGATTTTGATGCTCAATATGTAAGCAGCTTCACCGAGGTCTTTCTTTGAAAACTCCTTTCAAATACTCCTTTATGCTTTGCGTAAAATTCTACATTATTTCGATCAATAATATGTCGCTCACATATATATATCGAAATGTTGTAGTGCTCCCACTCACTTTCTTGTAAATACAAAGCTTCACCGTAAGTCTGAGATAAAACTATATGCTTTTGATCAACTCATCAAAGCGTATATTCCAACTCCGAGATGCTTGCACCACCATATATAGATCGCTGAGCTTGCACATTTTGTTAGCACCTTTAGGATCGACAAAACCTTCTGTTGCATCATATACAACTCTTCTTTAATAAAACCATTAAGGAATGTAGTTTTCCATCCATTTGCCATATTTCATAAAATGTGGCAATTTGCTAACATGATTCAGACAGACTTAAGCATCGCTACGAGTGAGAAAATCTCATCGTAGTCAACACCTTGAACTTTTTCAAAACCTTTTTCGACAAGTCTAGCTTTGTAGATAGTAACACTACTATCAGCTCTATCTTCCTCTTGAAGATCCATTTATTTTCTATGGCTTGCCGATCATCGGGCAAGTCAACCAAAGTCCACACTTTGTTCTCATACATGGATACCATCTCAGATTTCATGGCCTCAAGCCATTTAGCGGAATCTGGGCTCATCGTCGCTTCTCATAGTTTGTAGGTTCGCCATGGTCAAGTAACATGACCTCCAAAGATAGGATTACCGCATCACGCTGGTGCGGATCTTACTCGGGTCGACCTACAAGGTTCGGTAGTAACTTGATCCAAGTTACATGATCATCATCATTAGCTTCCTCACTAATTGGTGTAGGAGTCATAGGAACAAATTTCTATGATGAACTACTTTCCAATAAGGGAGCAGGTACAGTTACCTCATCAAGTTTTACTTTCCTCCCACTCACTTCTTTCGAGAGAAACTCCTTCTAGAAAGGATCCATTCTTAGCAACGAATGTCTTGCCTTCGATCTGTGATAGAAGGTGTACCCAACTATCTCCTTTGGGTATCCTATGAAGACGATTCGATTTGGGTTTGAGCTTATCAGGATGAATTTTTTTCACATAAGCATCGCAACCCCAAACTTTAAGAAATGACAACTTTGGTTTCTTGCCAAACCACAGTTCATATGGTGTCATCTCAACGGATTTAGATGGTGCCCTATTTAACGTGAATGCAGTTGTCTCTAATGCATAACCCCAAAACGATAGTGGTAAATCGATAAGAGACATCATAGATTGCACCATATCTAATAAAGTATGGTTACGATGTTCGGACACACCATTACGCTATGGTGTTCCAGGTGGCGTGAGTTGTGAAACTATTCCGCATTATTTCAAATGAAGACCAAACTCGTAACTCAAATATTCTCCTCCACGATCAGATCGTAGAAACTTTATTTTCTTGTTACGATTATTTTCCACTTCACTCTGAAATTATATGAACTTTTCAAATGTTTCGCACTTATGTTTCATCAAGTAGATATACCCATATCTGCTCAAATCATCCGTGAAGGTCGAAAATAACGATATTCGTCATGAGCCTCAACACTCATCGGATCTCATACATCAAGATGTATTAATTCCAATAAGTCATTGCTCGCCCATTGTTCCGAGAACGGAGTCTTAGTCATCTTGCCCATAAGGCATAGTTCGCAAGCATCAAGTGATTCCAAAATTCTGTCAGCATGGAGTTTCTTCATGCGCTTTACACCAATATGACCTAAACGGCAGTGCCACAAGTAAGTTGCACTATCATTATTAACTTTGCATCTTTTGGCTTCAATATTATGAATATGTGTATCACTACGGTCGAGATCCAACAAACCATTTTCATTGGGTGTATGACCATAGAAGGTTTTATTCATGTAAACAGAACAACAATTAATCTCTAACTTAAATGAATAATCGTATTGCAATAAACATGATCAAATCATATTCATGCTCAACGCAAACACCAAATAACACTTATTTAGGTTCAACACTAATCCCGAAAGTATAGGGAGTGTGCGATGATTATCATATCAATCTTGGAACCACTTCCAACACACATCGTCACCTCGCCTTAACTAGTTTCTGCTCATTCTGCAACTCCTGCTTCGAAGTTACTACTCTTAGCAACCAACCAGTATCAAATGCCGAGGGATTGCTATAAACACTAGTAAAGTACACATCAATAACATGTATATCCAATATACCTTTGTTCACTTTGCCATCCTTCTTATCCGCCAAGTATCTAGGCCGCCCACTTCCAAAGGACCATTTCCTTTGCAGAGAAGCACTTCGCCAGTGCTTGGGTCTAGCTTTGGGCTTCTTCACGAGAGCAGCAACTTGCTTGCCGCTCTTTTGAAGTTTCCTCTTCTTCCCTTTACCCTTTTGTTGAAACTGGTGGTCTTGTTCACCATCAACACTTGATGCTCCTTCTGATTTCTACCTCCGCAGCTTTTAGCATTGCGAAGAGCTCGGAATTGTCTTGTCCTCCCTTGCATATTATAGTTTATCACAAAGCTCTTGTAGCTTGGTGGCAGTGATTGAAGAAATTTTGTCAATGACACTATCATCCGGAAGATTAAATCCCAGCTTGAATCAAGTGATTATTATACCTGCATTTTGAGTATATGTTCACCGAAAAACTATTCTCTCCATCTTGCAACAGAGAACTTATTGGAGACTTCATATCTCTCAATCCGGCATTTTCTTGAAATATTAACTTCAACTCCTCGAACATCTCATATGCTCCATGACGCTCAAAACATCGTTGAAGTCCCGGTTCTAAGTCGTAGCATGGCACATCGAACTATCGAGTAGTCATCACTTTGCTCGCCAGACGCTCTTAACGCCATCGCCAGATCCGCAGCAGTTCGCACCCAGCGGTGCTTCCAGGACGTAATTCTTCCGGCAGCAATGAGGATAATCCTCGTTACGGACCCAGTCCGTAATTGCTACCATCGCCTTTCAACTTTGCTTTCAAGGAACGATTAAAATTCAATGCAACAACAAAGACGGGCCATCTATCTACAACAACATAGACAAGCAAAATACTATCAGTACTAAGTTCATGATAAATTAAAGTTCAATTAATCATATTACTTAAGAACTCCCACTTAGATAGACATCCTCGAGTCATCTAAATGATCACGTGATCCAAATCAACTAAACCATGTCCGTCATCACGGAGATGGAGTAGTTTTCAATGGTGAACATCTACTATATGATTCACGCTCAACTTCCGGTCTCCAAAGGTTCGAGGCCATATCTGCATATACTAGGCTCATCAAGTTTAACCCGAGTATTCCACGGTGCAAAACTGGCTTACACCCATTGTATTTGAACATAGAGCTTCACACCCGATCATCACGCGGTGTCTCGCAGACGAAGAACTGCCGCAAACGGTGCATACTCAGGAGAACACTTATACCTTGAAATTTTAGTAAGGATCATCTTATAAAGCTACCGTTTAACTAAGCAAAATAATATGTATAAAAGATAAACATCACATGCAATCAAAATATGTGACATGATATGGCCATCATCATCTTGTGCTTTTGATCTCCAACTCCAAAGTACGGTCATGATCTTCATTGTTACCGCATGACACCATGATCTCCATCATCTTGATCTTTTATCAACGTGTCATCACATGGTCGCCTCACCAGCTATTGCTTTTGCAACTATTGCTATCGTGATAAAGATAAAGTAAAGCAATTACATGGCACTTGCATCTTATGCAATAAAGAGACAACCATAAGGCTCCCGCCAGCTGTCGATAACTTTAACAAAACATGATTGCTACCTCTTGAGCACCGCTGGTTTTCCTTGAAGAGGAAAGGGTGATGCAAGAAAGCAACGTAAATATTTCCCCGCTTTTTGAGAACCAAGGTATCAATCCAAGAGGAGGCCACGCACGAGTCCCTCGCACCTACACAAACAATAAATCCTCGCAACCAACGCAATAAAGGGTTGTCAATCCCTTCACGGTCACTTACGAGTGTGAGATCCGATAGATATGATAAGATAATATTTTGGTATTTTTATGATAAAGATGCAAATTAAAATAAAAGCAAAATAAACGGCGCCAGAAATAGCTTATTGTCGGAGATTAAATATGATGGAAAATAGACCCGGGGCCATAGGTTTCACTCATCGGCTTCTCTCGAGAGCATAACTATTACTGGGTAAACAAATTACTGTTGAGCAATTGATGAATTGAGCATAGTTATGAGAATATCTAGGTATGATCATGTATATAGGCATCACGCTCATGATAAGTAGACCGACTCATGCTTGCATCTACTACTATTACTCCACACGCCGACCGCTATCCAAAGATGCATCTAGAGTATTAAGTTCAAAAGAACAGAGTAACGCTTTAAGTAAGATGACATGATGTAGAGGGTAAACGATGCAATATGATATAAACCCCATCTTGTTATCCATGATGGCAACAATACAACACGTGCCTTGCTGCCCCATCACATCGGGAAAGGACACCGCAAGATTGAACCCAAAGCTAAGCACTTCTCCCATTGCAAGAAATATCAATCTAGTAGGCCAAACCAAACCGATAATTCAAGAGACTTCATAAGATAACCAATCATACATAAAATAATTCAGAGAAGATTCAAATATTGTTCATAGATAAACTTGATCATAAACCCACAATTCATCGGTCTCAACAAACACACCGCAAAAGAAGATTACATCGAATAGATCTCCACAAGAGAGGGGAGAACATTGTATTGAGATCCAAAAGAGAGAAGAAGCCATCTAGCTAATAACTATGGACCCAAGGTCTGAGGTAAACTACTCACACATCATCGAGAGGCTATGGTGTTGATGTAGAAGCCTCCGTGATCGATGCCCTTCCCATGAGCTCCTAAAAGGCCCCAAGATGGGATCTCACGGCATGTAAGGTTGCAGCTGTGGAATTAGGTTTTTGGCTCCAGATCCGTAGTTTGGGGGTACGAGGTATATATAGGAGGAAGAAGTGCGCTTGGAGCAACGTGGGGCCCATGAGGGTGGAGGCGCGCTCAAGGGGTTAGGCGCGCTCTACCTCGCGGCCTTCCTGGTTGATGTCTTGACGAGGGTCCAAGTCCTCTCGATCACGATCGCTCCAAAAGTCACGCTATCAAGGTTTCATTCCGCTTGGACTCCGCTTAATATTCTTTTTCTCGCTAAACTCAAATAGGCAAAAACAGCAATTTCGGGCTGGGCCTCCTGCTAATAGGTTAGTCCCAAAATAATATAAAAGTGTATAATAAAGCCCAATAATGTCCAAAACAGAATATAATATGGCATGGAACAATAAAATTATAGATACGTTGGAGACGATCAATGATCATCTCATACAACAATTTATATCTCATCACGCCTTGACCATATCACATCACAACATGCCCTGCAAAAACAAGTTAGACGCCCTCTACTTTGTTGTTACAAGTTTTACGTGGCTGCTACGGGCTTAGCAAAACCGTTTACCACGCATCAAAATCACAACGATATTTCGCCAAGTATGTGTTGTTTTAAACTTCAACAAGGATCGGCGGAGCCATACTCGATTCAACTAAAGTTGGAGAAACTAACACCGCCAGCCACCGTGTAGCGGCGCACGCCGGTAGAACCACTCGCATAAGCGCACGCGTAATGTCGGTCCGGCCGCTTCATCCAACAATACCGCCAATCAAAGTATGGCATGTCGGTAAGCAAGATGACTTGTATCGCCTACAACTTTGTTCTACTCGGCATATAACATCTACGCATAAACCTGGCTCGGATTCCATCAGTTAGGGAACGAGTAATTTCAAAAAATTCCTACGCACAAGCAAGATCATGGTGATGCATAGCAACGAGAGGGGAGAGTGTCGCCCACGACAACAGAGACCATAAGCGTAAGCCAGAGAACGCAGTTGATGTAGTCGCACGCCTTCACGATCCGACCGATCCAAGTACCGAACGCACGGCACCTCCGAAGTTCAGCACACGCTCAGCTCGATGACGCCCCACGAACTCCGATCCAGCAGAGCTTCATGAGAGTTCCACAAGACGACGGCGTGATGACGGTGATAATGTTGCTACCGATCAGGGCTTCGCCTAAGCACCGCTACGATATGATCGAGGTGGATTATGATGAGGGGGGCACCGCACACGTCTTGGAATAATCAACTTGTGTGTCTTGGGGTGTCCCCTGCCCCCGTATATAAAGGAGCAAGGGGAGGCCTGCCGGCCTCTCTAGGCGCGCCAAGGGGAGGAGGAATCCTCCTCCTAGTAGGAGTAGGATTCCTCCTTTCCTAGTCCTACTAGGAGGGGAAAGGAAGGAGAGGGGGAGGAGAAGGAAAGAGGGGTGCAGCCCTCCCCAGTCCACCCGGACTAGGCCCATGGGGCGTGCAGCCAGCCCTCGTGGCTTCTCCTCTTTTCCCTTAAAGCCCACTAAGGCCCATATGTACCCTCAGTATTCCTGTAACTCCCTGCATTCAAAATACCCGGATCACTTAACCTTTCCGATGTCCGAATATAGTCGCCCAATATATCGATCTTTACGCCTCGACCATTTCGAGACTCCTCGCCATGTCGCTGATCTCATCCGGACTAACTACCTTCGTACATCAAAACACATAAACTCATAATACCGATCGCCACCGAACGTTAAGCGTGCGGACCTATGGGTTCGAGAACTATGTATACATGTCCGAGACACATTTCCAGTCAATAACCAATAGAGGAACCTGGATGCTCATATTGGCTCCCACATATTCTACAAAGATCTTTATCGGTCAAACCGCATAACAACATACGTTGTTCCCTTTGTCATCGGTATGTTACTTGCCCGAGATTCGATCGTCGGTATCTCAAAGCTAGTTCAATCTCGCTACGGCAAGTCTCTTTACTCGCTCCGAATACATCATCCCGCAACTAACTCATTAGTTGCATTGCTTGCAAGGCTTATAGTGGTGTGCATTACCGAGAGGGCCTGAGATACCTCTCCGACAATCGGAGTGACAAATCCTAATCTCGATCTATGCCAACCCAACAAGTACCTTCGGAGACAATCAGAGAGCACCTTTATAGTCACCCAGTTACATTGTGACATTTGATAACACACAAAGTGTTCCTCCGGTATTCGGGACTTGCATAATCTCATAGTAATAGGAACATGTATAAGTCCCGAAGAAAGCAATAGCAATATACAAAACGATCAAATGCTAAGCTAAAGGAATGGGTCAAGTCAATCACATCATTCTCTAATGATGTGATCCTGTTAATCAAATGACAACTCATGTCTATGCCTAGGAAACTTAACCATCTTTGATTCAACGAGCTAGTCAAGTAGAGGCATACTAGTGACACTCTGTTTGTCTATGTATTCGCACATGTACTAAGTTTCTGGTTAATACAATTCTAGCATGAATAATAACATTTATCATGAAATAAGGAAATAAATAATAACTTTATTATTGCCTCTCACTACAAAAAAAAGACACATCCGTGACATTTCGGGCCGAACGAAAAAAATTTATGTCATACATATGACACTTCTATGACGATAATTGTGACAAAACCCGGTATCATCATAGATGTGGTGGGCTCCTACTTCTATGACAAAAAATCATGATAGAAAATGGGCTTTTCATCCTGGGCGGGCCAGAGATGCAGCTGCATGACATTCTTTGGGCCGCCCATAACGGAAAAACCGTGGTAGAAGCGAGGGGAGGAAAATTTCGGGAGTTCCTTGCTACGGTGGAGGTCGGGGCGAAGCGATGCGTGTTTCTCTCAGACACGACGCTGCTGCAAAAGCGTAGGCGTTATTCTAATCAACCTAAGCGAGACGTTGGGCTCTAATCGAACCCGAGCGATTGCACCGCAGCTACGACATCGAACTCGAGCGACCGATCGATGGTCGTTAATCGAACCCGATCGAGCGATTCTTCATATCGCTGCTAATCAAGCCGATCGATGCCGCCTCGATGAACAAAGGAGCGCTATGGGGTTTGTATGAATAAGGAGCGGTGGCGCTGCTCTCGGATGAATAGGACCCCGTGGTGTGGTGGAGGGTTGGATGAACAGTAGACGGTGGAGGGGTGCCCGTGGAGGAGTGGTTGAACAGGACCCCGTGGTGTGGAGGGCTGGATGAACAGTAGACGGTGGAGGGTGCCCGTGGAGGGGTGGTTGAACAGGACCCCGTGGTGTGGAGGGCTGGATGAACAGTAGACGGTGGAGGGGTGGTTGAACAGTAGCCGGTGGAGTAGAGTGCGGTGGAGGCTGGATGAACAGGAGCCCGTGGAGGCTGGAGGAGGTCGACGGTAGCCCGTGGAGGCTGGAGGAGGTCGACGGTGGAGATGAACAGATCCCGTGGAGTCCTGCTTTGCGGTATGCCACACCTCCCGGCGAACAGACCTCTGCTTTCAACCAGAAGCGCCCAACACAAGTCCGCTTGGTCTGCTTTTGCGGTACGCCACACCCTCCCGATCAACAGACTCCTGCTGCCACCGTAGGAGGTCCGCTTTTCTGTATGCCACACCCTCCCAATCAACAGACCCCTGCTTCGACCGTAGGAGGTCCGCTTCTCCGCTTTGCAAGACGCCACACCCTCCCGATCAACAGACCCTGCTTTGACCGTAGGAGGTCCGCTTCTCCATTCTGCAGACGCCAGCCTCGCTTCCATCGTGATGTTCCGCCCAAGCCTCCCGATGAACACGACCACGCATTCCGCTTTCGACCCAGCCGGTTGGCACCCACGCTGCCTGCTGCTCTCCCGATGAACACGACGATTCCGCTGCTCTCCATGAACACGACGCATTCCGCTTCTCCCATGAACACGACGCATTCCGCTGCTCTCCCATGAACACGACGACGACGCTGTTTCTCCATTCCAACCCAGCCATGTACACGAAGTCATGGCGACGATGCGCCGAGTAGGCGCCGAGACCCCGCCAGATGTACACATACGCGGTCAGATTTTCTTTCTTGCACCTCGTCAGAGACGACGCAGTACATGCTACGCGCGCTGCCTCTACCAAGACACGCGCGCGCTTCTACATCGACTAGTATGTACGCATACGTCACACCGAATGACAACGCCACGACGCTTTGATCGTGGTTCTCGACCGCCAGCACTTCGCTGCTCGCAAGATGTAGCTGGTGGGTCCCAGCAATGTGGGGCGAAATCGCTTTTTTTGCCCGGACGCACTTCCTTGCGTGCGAAGATGTAGCCGTGGGTCCTAGCAATGGGGCTTAATCGCTTTTTTGTCTTGACGAACTTCCTTGCGGCGAGGTGTAGCTGGTGGGTCCCAGCAATCAAGGGGCTAATCGCTTTTTTTTTTGCCCGGACGCACTTCCTTGCATGTGAAGATGAAGCTGGTGGGTCCCAGCAATGGGGATACGCTTTTTCCGTGAAATACAAAGGCCCGTCCGTGGGTCCCAAATTGCCGTGGAGGAATCATTATTTTCGATAATAAGGAGGCACTTCCTTGTCAGGTCAGGACCCAAATGTCACCTCTTCACGCATACCCACGTCCGATGGAAGTCGCTCTGACCATGTTGACCAGGCCAGGTCGAGAGCACCACGGCGTTGACGATGGCGAGGACTAGGAAGGGGCGACTCGAGCCGGGAAGACGCAGCAGGGATGCCCACGCCAAGAGGAGTACGAGGGTTCACCGGTTCACCATGTGTGAGGCTGTTGTCACCGCAGAATAACAGGGGTGTGGGTCAAGAGAGGGATGGCCTCGCCAGCGGTGGGAGTAGTAGGGGCGTGAGGCCTCCGCAGCATCACAAATGCCACGGAGGCAGGAGCACGCGCACGACCGGCGCCGGTTTGGGCGGCCGAGCAAGAAGACCAGAGGTTGAAGAAGCACTACGGCCGTTGGATGAACATCGACGGTAATGTGAGCTAGAATCGCTCATATTGACTAAGTTGACAAAGCCCTCCGTCTCGCCAACTTGGTAGGCCCACAAGTCAGCCTCCCACTATGCCGGGTTCCACCGGTGGGGAATATTCATTTTTTGTGCGTAATAAGGAGGCACTTCCTTGCGCGAAGATAGCTGGTGGGTCCGACATGTCACGGGGCACGTTATTTTCGTGAAATACAGAGGCCCTTCCGTGGGTCCCGATGTCGTGGAGGAATCATTATTTTGCTGCAATAAGGAGGCATTTCTTGTGTGCGGCCATGGACCCACTGTCACCTCTCCACACATAGTCTACTCCGATGGTGTCGCTGCTGACCACGTTGACCACGCCACGAGCGCATCCAAGGTGGTGGACGACGGCGAGGCCCCTGACAGAACGAGCCGAGATGGGAAGACGCGAGTAGAGTCGCAGACTTAAGAGGTGTATGAGGGTTAACTGTTCTAGTGCGGTGTGGTTCGGCAATGGTGGAGAAGAACAGAGGTGTGGAGGGGTGGAGGGATGGCCTGGCCAACGGTGGAGTAGCGCTCATAGCTAAGTGTGCTAAGAAGAGCTGCTAGCAGCAGGAGGCGGAGGTGGTCCCAAGCGGCGCCGGAGGAAGAAGACGAGAGATTGAAGATGGATGCCGGTCGTTGGATGTAAATCCAACGGCTAACATGTCGTAATCATTTGTTGACTAAATTGACAACGACTTCATGCTGGCTTCACCTATTGGCCCACATTTCAGCCTCCAAAAATGTGGCACATATTCAACCCATTTTTTCATAATTTACAGTTTTTTTATGCGGTAGAATTTACAGTCAATTTGATCTTTTTATTTTGAATTACAGTCATTAGCTGGGCTGGGTGAACAAATAATGTAGTGTCCATGCAACCCATTTATTTTATTTCCTAAAAATTACAAGCCATTTGCACTTTCTAAATACATGATTTTGCTGGGCTGATTCTAATTATAATGTTGGATTGGGCCAGCAATGTTATCAAAAATAAAAAGGGCTGAGCATTTTGTTATAAATATATTTAAATAATAAGTGATATTATTACATTCGTCCATAAATCTTACCAAGCTTTTGTACACAATCACTAGGATTTTCGTACAAAACAATCCAGGATTTTATTTGTTAAGAAATTAGTTTTATAAGTTAATAAGATGTGGGATATTGTTTTCTTACATATGTAAGTATCTCATAAATATATGATGACAATAAAATAATATATAATAACATATAAAATAATTTAAATATATATAATATAGTTAGAAGGAAACATAAGTTGACCTCATGCTCCTATTCTTATATAGAAAAATAGAACAGCCTCGGTTTTCTTCAAAAAATACATAAATTGGGCTGCCAAAATAAAACCTCGATGGAGGTCCATAGGTCGGTCGATACATGACGGCCCTAAGAAAATACAAACAGGCCTATGGACCTCCCATCCGAGGTCGTGGCTGCGATGTTAAAAATGAAAGCCTAGACGGGCAGCCCAAAACCACGCCCAACACTTGCCAAAACTTCGCCCCTCGCTTTCTCTCGTGTTTCGCACACTCGACATTGTGTGGGCATTTTGACTGCATCATATGAAGATGTGCTATGCATGAATGTTGATCAGCATGATGTTAACTCGCTGGTAGTTCCATTTTTGACCATGAATAAAACTTCCAACATGATGTTAACCCTGTTTGAAAAGGCCGTGTTAATATAAATGCTTTGCCTCCGAAAGTTGCAGTTTATCTCGAATCTGAACTTGCGCTTATCTCAAACTGAAACTTGCGCTTTTCTCCGAGAATCACATTGTCTGCACTTTTATACTCCTATGAAACTACATTTTTTAAGTGCTAAAAATAGATCTCTAGAATTCATAAAATACTTCATATGCTCAATACTGCAAATCTGAAATTCAAAAGACATTCATATCTGAAAGTACTCTCAAAATACACAACACAAAACACAATTCACAACCTGCAAATACTACAACCCTAAGCTCCTCCTAACAATTCACAACCTGCCCGACTATTGGGCTGGGGGGGCAGCCCCCTCCTATTCCTTGGCGGCAGACAGCCGCCCCGTGAGACGATGTGAACGGCGAAGGAGACGATGGCGAGGAAGCGTCGTCGGGCCAACTGCTTTTCTCCTCTTGTAGCTGGGTTCGGTCGACGAAGACTCCACCGCTCGCCCCGCAGACACCTCACAAACGGCACTCAGAGATGCTCGATCCTTCAATCTCGTGGATGCTCCATCTAGGATCGATACTCCCACCACCGCTTCCTCACGATCGGATTCGTGAATCTGTTTGCTCCATGGCCCGAGGAGCAGTTCTATGTATTTCGCGCGATTCTCCGGGAGTATCGCCGCTTTTCGCTCTGCTGCAGATATTTGGCCATGGATGTCGCCACGCCGCTTAGTTGGTCCTTGTTGTCAAACCTAGATCAGATTCCAACATCCTAGCTAGCTTCACAGGTTGCCGTCATCATCCTCACGATTGGTTGTACCTCCATCGATCTATTTCTCCACAGCACCTTCACTCACAAGGTGGTTTTTGAATGGAAGAGGAGAGGAGCAGCGTAGTTTTGGATTAGAACGGAGAGGAGCGATGCTGGTTTTGACCGAACAGAGAGGAGGGGCGTGGTTTTGAAATGGAAGAGGAGAGGAGAGGCGCTACATTTAGATTGGAATAGAGAGGAGCGAGTGGTTTAAGAGGAGAGAGCGGTGGTTTAAGAGGAGAAGAGCGAAGAGCGGCGCTAGTCTTGGAAGTATTTTTTGTTGTTTTATGATTTTGGGTCAAAGTTTGACCACGCATCAGATTTGACAAGCAAATGTGAATGCATGTCACCAAAAATTGTATCATTTGGTTCAGATTCGAATGTACTTTCAAATTATATTATTTTTGCAATGTATAACATATATTTTATGTGCGAAAATCATGGTCAATTATGACCTGTAATAAAAGGGAGACTAGTTAATGGGGTCGCTTAATTGAAGGGTAAATTGGTTTTGATTTTGATCCAGCCACAGCCACCGCCCTCTTGTCCAATCCTAAATCGCCACAGACGCCCTCTCCTCTTCTCCATTGCAAAACCACCTCCTCTCCTCTCCATCATCTTCATTCCAAACCACCGCCTCGCCTCCCTCTTCTCGATCTTCTCCATTGCAAAACCACCTTCTCTCCTCTCCTCTCCATCATCTCCATTCCAAAACCACCTCCTCTCCTCTTCATCATCTCCATTCCAAAACCACCGCCTCGCCTCTCCTCTTCTCGATCTTCTCCATTGCAAAACCACCTCCTCTCCTCTCCATCATCTCAATTCCAAAACCACCGCCTCGCCTCTCCTCTTCTCTCATTGTAAGACCACCGCCTCCTCCCATCTTCCAAAGCTAGCACCGACCACCTGTAGGACATCTATGGAGAGGATGCAACAATGATCAGCAGACACAAGGCATGCACTGCACAAAGTTAGCCAGTGCTGAAGGAGATCCTTAGTTGGTTTGAAAATGAGTGGGAGATTTCGAGGACGGTGCGGGCCATGTGGCAATGTATGCGAAAGAGTGAGACGGCGGCGATGAGGGCAGCGATGTACATGTACTCCTCGGCGGCAGTCACGCCGCAGTCCTCCGAGTTCATCGAGTATCTCCTCCGGGCGATGGAGTAGACAGATCCGCCCGAGGCGACAACAAAGTGAGGTGGTGGGCGACAGGTCAAGGTCGAGCACCCAGAGGATAACGAATCGATCGAGTATGGTGTGCCGTTCGTGAGGGTGCAGAGCCAGCCGGAGCCACAGGAGTATTCGTTCTCCCACCGCAAGAGGAGGCCGGATGGCGCGACGTCGCTTCCCCACCGTTCTCCACGGTTCCCTCGACGCTCGCCTCATTTCGCACTAACCTAATCTTCCACCTGCTCATGCTTACAATCAGTGTGACAGCTAATGAAATCATGCTTACAATCAGTCCCCGAGTACTACGCCAATCACCCTAAAATAGCTCTGGACCTTTGGGTCAAAGTTGTGACACAGTGTACAAATAAAGAAAAATAGATTGGTGCTTCTAGTATTTGGTTAGATGATTTGCTGCCGAGAAAGATCCGTCCACAGAGAGCGCCACACATCCCACTGGTGGTGGTGGATGCCAATGCGTGCATGCCGCATGGTTGGTGTCGGTAATTTTTTACTTGGCACACCTCGCACTCTGCATATATGCCGGTTCCATACGTACATTTGTGCAGTTCCACCAAAATGCAGCTGAATAACCTGTTTGCACAGATAATGAAAAGTGTGATTACATTATAGTGGCACTAGTTGATGAAATACACAAAATAAATAGAAGAAAATATTGCGATAGTATCATAGTATGCCATGATCCGAGGGCTAGATGGGCCTCATGACGCCTCATACGGCACGCCTCATATCGACATCGCCCCAAGTCTCCCAGATACACCTTCCGCCAAAGGATGAACATCAGTACAAAGGTACAGCGGTAGTACAAGGAGGCGCTTTGAGACATTCAAATCTCTATTTTGTACATATCAACTAAAATTAAGCACCCCAGCTTGCGTAAACGCTTAAACATTAACAATGGGACTAGTTGATGAAACTTACATTAACAAAGAGAAGCACTTTCTTTATCTACATTGAAATGAAATGATAGAGATGACGCCGCCTATTTTAATCAGATTATTACTTCATTTTATCTGTGACACTAGGGTCGAGCAGGTGGCAAACAAGGTGTACCGTGTCGCAAGGATGGAGGCCCGGGTGCTTAGATCGATGTCAAGTCTGGCTCTTTCACCACCAACATGGATGATTCAATTCATGGGACCTTTCGTGCAGTTCACCTAAAATGAAGCAATGTCCCGTGAGCTAGCAGCTTCTTCTTCAATTTTTAAGAAAAGGGCTCCAGCCCTGTTCCATTTCCATCGTAAAACGAAACCCATAGAGCGCCTTTCTTCATTAGTTGCAATAAACTTAAGCAACATCAAGGTTGGTTGTGAAGCTCCTGAATGCTCAACTATAATTTGATATCATTTGTGCAGTTCAACTAAGATCGAGCGTGAAATGTATATCTCTGCTTGCACAAAAAGGTGGAAAGGAGGGTGACTAATAAGTGATGAAACATGCATCAAATGAAAAGAAGCATGTTCCTTATCTGAATGGCAATCCCACAAGGACAAGAGTAATTTCTAAAGCACCGCATTGCTAGATATTAGTGTGGGCATTAGGATTAACTATGACAACCGTTAAATACGACATTACTTTGTGCACGGGAGAGTAGGCGGACTAGGACAGCTTACATTTCTAACAAAAAGAACCAACTTATCTTAATGGGAAATTTTAGCAGACATGTAAAGAAGTGCCATTGATTCATATTATCGAGGCATTACATTGAAAACAACATTGGTTTAACGTGTCCTTACTTTTTAACAAAGGCGATCGCTACATTTTACCAAAGGGCATTACATAAGAGTGGCTCGGGCAACAAATATCGTAATGTGATATCCGGGTTGGTCCCATTTTTGTTCGGTATAGCCACCTTATACTCGTGTGAGGCTAGCAAATCTAGTGTGGACTTACTCGCTGACTTGTCCCCAGTCCCCACTTTCTTTCCTTTTTCAACCAATAGATCGGGTTTATATTGAGTTTGTACTGCTTCCTTTATTTCCTATTAGACCTAGAGACCAGCTTGATAGCCACCTGCTACTTTTCGCCCCCATTATTTCCTCTTTCACCAAGTCCTAGATTCAGTAACAAATCCTCCCCACACCCACCCCCTTTCTTCCTTGTTTGAACCAAGTAGTACTAGATTCGAGTGCATGAACTAGTTTTACCTCTTAAACGTAAAAATTAGGTGGTTTTCAACAGCCGATTGATCCTATCTATGAGGGGCCAGAGAAATAGTAAAAGATACAAATGCAGCGACGTCAGGAGCTAGGGAAGTAGAGCAAGGCCGGTTTCAAGGAAGTTATACCGATGGTCGCCGGATGTCGCTAGGTGGGCGGCGGAGGCCGGATCTGCCCAAACCACGGCAGCGAGGAAGAAGGGGTCGGAGGTCTCCTCGCAAGCGGTGCTTGGGAGAGAACGGCAAGGCAGCTGATCGACGCTACCAAAGTGGGTAAGAGCCATCGCCGAGGACGCACCACGTGAACGTTGCACCTTCTCACCTTCCCCGCGGAGAGAATCCGATCGATCTCGTGACCAGCGGAGCAGAGAGAGAGAGAGGCCACCGCTGTCGGTTTAGATCCGAGAGGCCAAACAGAGTGAAGAGAGCAACACTAGCAAGCAAGCGCGAGGCTCCTGCCATATAGTGGAGTAGTACTAGTTTTCTTTTGTCATACAAGCCGGCTTGACCTCGCCAATGACTATCGAGAAGTCTTCATGCACGCGGGTCCAAGGCACAGCTTGTCGCCATTTTGATCTCAAGCGCCGGATTGTAACATATAACACGAAAAAATGCCACATGACAAGAAATCATAACCTCACCGCCCAAAGGAGACAACATGAATCCCGACGGACAAACTAGACGAGGAACAAAGCTCAAATTAAAGATAAACTCAGAGAAAAGGGTCCGCCGATAGATGTCCTAATTAACATAGCCGGCTTGACCTAGATGGCAGCCGAGTAGTTACTATTCGTGCATGTGCCCCCAATGACTAGCCCAACTCAGTTGTCGCTATTTAACCCTCGCAGTGATCTGAAGCACATGACACCTAATTTTGCGAGATGACAAGAAACCTTTTTTTAGATTTATCACCACAACTACAGCCATGTACAACACAGCCTGCATGATATGTAGACGATAGCCAATCCAGCGTGTTCGCTGAGTCCGGTCACATGCAAGGACGAACTGATCTTCCGTGGTCTTGCGTGGACCGCCTGTGCACCAACGTAATACAACACTTTCTAGTACTATCGCCATCTCCTCTTCTATTAAGTCACCCAACTTATGGGCCAGGGAGTGTGCCTATGGTCGGTTCTCAATTGATGTCCCACATGTGTGTGCAATGCAATATGACGCTGCTCCATTCGGAGAGCAGCGTGTTGCATCGATCGACCGCTTCGGTGCGACGCTAACGCGACGGGCGTGTTGTATACTCCGCACATGTGTACCGCTGTTTTCTAGACGCTTGCTCCATGGCGCTGGCGCAATCCATGGATACAAAATTAGTATATCTGATTTTTTCAAATCGATATTGTATACTATTTAAAAGTCGAGGGCGGGCTTTTCCTCATGTAGGCGGCGGGCAGTTCCGCTTAGTCGGTTCGACAGAGACGCGAGAAGACGAGGGAGTAGGCTGCTGCAAACGAGGGTTGTGTGATTTGACAATGAAGTTATCACTGGACAGGTGGAGCCCCGTGATTTGACTTGCCATTATCATTTTAATCATGGGCCACGACCGGCGTGAGTCTCCCGATTCCCGACCACCTCCATACAGTGCCTCTCCCAATGCTCCACCATGTAGTAGAGGTTGGCTCTGCATGAGAGCCCACTTCTCCACTTTTCCTTGCCTCTTTCCTCCACATATGCAAAATGCCATGTAAAGCGACTATTGTACTTACTTTTACTTGTTCCTACAGTAAGCTAAGCTTGCCACATAGGCATAAAGTCCGATGTGGCAAGTTAATCAAGAAGAGAGAGACTAGTTTGGTGACCCAAGGAAGAAACGGTGCTAAGCGCTGGTACCTAGGTGAAAAGACAATTTTGAGTCTATAGCTAATTAAATGAAGCAAACTTAGCAACACCATTTCATTGGAAGAGATCACCCTTGGCAAATGCAATAATACTAGTATTTCAGTCCCATAATATAAGAACGTTTTTGGCACTACACTAGTGTCAAAAACATTCTTATATTATGGGACGGAGGGAGTACGAAGAAAGAGAGAGAGATAAGTAAAATAAATAAATACACTTATAGCCAACCTTATAGCCAAAACCTTGTTGTAGTATGAGTGACTAAGTGATGACTATGTATGACATGCCAACATCAGATAGCCTAACGCACCGTGTTGAATCTCCAAGGGCGCGACCGCACGAGCGACGTGACGGTCGTGGTAGGCACGACCACGATACGGGCTGCTGGCGGCCCTTGGATCTGAGATCAAACGGTCGCATGCTAAGTTGCTGAAAATTTGCGTAATAACCTCCGTGATAGGATATTCACCCATAGGTCTAGAATCACGCCATGCAACTGCTCGATCTCAGATCCAAGGGCTCTCGAAGCCCGTATCATGGGAGAATGGAAAGCCACTACCCTGCTGCTCAGACGCAGTAATTCGCCTTCCTACTCGCCCCTCGCACGCCCTTCAATACTACGGCGGTTCACTCCTTAGTCGCCCCGCCCATTCACATTACGGCAGCTCCACTAATCCTAACCTCCTCCCAAATCCATGGCGCCCCAAATCTCCCCGATCGGCGGTGAGTACAAGGTTAGAACCATCACCGGCGATGAGTTCGACGTCATCTACACCCGCTTCTTCCGCGACGGTGAAAGGATGCCTTTCGCTTGCATACATGTTCAAGACTCGATGATGAGTGGGTCACTGGCTAGATGTTGAGTACACCACACCCCGGGATGAGAGAAGGATCTAAAGGACAAAGAGAGGAAGAAGCCCGCCGTGATCTAGGTTTGCATGCATGACTTATGCTTGGTCTACCACATATGCCATGCCGACGTTGAGTGCCAGGATTTTAAGGACTTCTCAAGAGCAACCTAGTCAAATTCACATCAGAGACTTTGGTAACAACAAAGAAGTCCTCAGGCCGGATAGGCCTCGCTGTAGGCAACACCTTCACCTCCGTAAGAATCGGTGGTGTCCTCTCGTCACCCTTCAATGCTGACTCCTAGCAGGAGCCATGGTTCATCCTTCAGACGGTAAACCGGAGAAACCTCCATACGCTGCTTTCATTGTCATGCATGGCAGCGGAATGTACTAGATATAGACCACATCCACTACGCTGCAATGGATGGCTACCTTTGCTTCAATATCTACAAGGGTTGGATGAAGAGCAACAGCCAAGTGTGCGTGTTCAAGCAAAGAAGTATCGCCAAGAGCAGGAGTGAAAAGGACGAAGTCGAGGACGTGACGAGGACCCGGTAAGGTGGCGTGTCGCTGCTCATGGTGGTTCTAATGCAGGTTCACCGAATATTTGCAAAGTTTAATTTCAGTGTGCTTAATTTAATTTGAGGGGTGTGTTGTGTCGAGCCCCAAAGCAGTAACTATGTTATGTTTCTTCCTGCATTTTAACTCTTCTGCACGCATATACTAGTATTTCTTACATTTCATCTTTTAGTTGGTATAGTACTACCACTGCTTATTCACATTATATACGCATAATATATATGGCCAACATCATATAGCCAGCAGCTTTAGTTGTCAAAGAATTTCGTGGTGCTTAGTTTTGTCAAAGAATTCCAGATGCTTAGAGGGTGCTTGGATCCAAGGGACTTATTTTAGTCCCACTAAAAATAGTCTCTTTAAGAGGCTAAAGTTCCAAGCACCCCGACTAAAGAGGGCTAAAACTAGTCTTGAGACTAAAAATTTTAGTCAGGGTACCCCTACTAAAATGTGGATTAGTCCTCTCTACTCATTTAACTCCTCTCCTTTAACACAAAGTAGTTCGGATTGGAGGGTTTGGAGGATAACAAATGCTCATTAACTTGATTTTAGCCTTTTAGTATTTGGATCCAAGCATGGGTGAGGCTAGCATGTTTTAGTCCCACTACTTTTAGTCATGGGACTAAAACGATCCAAGCACCCTCTTAGTTTTATTTGAGGGTGGGTTGTGCCGACACCATTATTATGTAATAGCCTTTTAATAGTACTATATGCATAATTTGGCGACGAGCGCCTCTATATGTACCACCTTTTTTAATTTCAAGTTTTTCCCATGGCGCAATCCATCGATACTCCCATTCAGACACCGAGGCCGCGAAAACCCGCGATGAAACCCCACACCTCGCTTCTCGTCCGCCACCCAGCCGAGCTCTTCCCCGACGACGCCGTCCACAAGAACACTCGACGCCCCTCATCCACCGCACCGATGAGGATCCGCTGTCGATCTCATCATCCCGCTGGTTCAACCACCCCGCCCTCCACCTCCAAGGAGCTGCCCCGACGCCCTCGCCTTCGTACACCTCCATTCCCACACCGCCGCCTTCACCTACACCACCGGAAGAGCATCATCATCATCGCTTCTCGAATGAAGTTGCGGCCTAATCAGCGCCACCAAAGAGGTTGTACACTACTCGTCGATTTTCTTCTTGATTCGATCTCACGGTGTCGCCGGCGCCGGTCCCGAGCCGACACGGCGCTGCTCCATCCACGGCGGCATCGCCGGCCACTTCCTCCACGGTGTCGCCCTCGACGGGCGACGCCCACATCAGAGGAGCTGCTGCTGCTTTAGCTTCGCCGCGCTGCTGCTCGCTTTGCTCTCGGTCCCCGCCTGGTCTCGCTTGTTATTGCTTGCTCGCGCTGCTGCTCTCGCTTGCTTTTGCTTGCAATGTCTCCTGATTTAGCTACACTCCAGCGATCAATCGACTTTGGGTCACCGATTTTCAGGGGTGGGGGCTCACTGGGTGAAGGAAGAACCAGCCACAAGGGGAGGGGGCTCACGGAGAGGTACCCCACTATCTATCTTAGGGTTCAGTGATGGGGCGTGGTCGCTGTGGTGGCGGGCGCTATGGGCGGTGGCGCATGATCACGGAGAAAAGCTCAAAGACGGGGGGGCTAGAGGGATGGCCGGGCGGCGGACCGGCGGTGGGGAGGTTTTGGGCGGGCGGGCGGCGACCACCGACACCGGGCGGCGGGGCTGCTGTTTGGCCGGTGGTGGTCAAGGCTCAGGGGGTGGAGGTTGAAGATGAACCGCAGACCTTGATTTCAGATCCAACGGCTGCAAAATCGACCACCGAGATGAAAAATTCAGTCGGTCATGCGTAGAAGGCCACCTTGCTAGTGCTTAGTTTCGACAAGAAAATTCAGTTTCGACAAAGAAAATTCAGTTTCGATAGCTTAAGTTCAGTTTCGACGCTTAAATTCGAGATGAGCGGCTGATATATTTTACATCTAGCACTTTGTGGTTATGTATTTTACGCCATGTATTGAGATGCTATTAGAATTCCACCAGGTTAACATTGTTCGTTGTCTCTTGTCCTCGCTTCAGCCTCAAGGCCGACAACTCACCGGAGTTGCTCCAACGATTTAAACCCTCCATCACAATGAGCAAGACTGGCTCCATCTCCGACGCCTAAGATCTTCTTCCTCCTCCGACAACCAAGTTAGCCGAGCATCCTCACCGCCAACCCAATCACGCCGAGATCGACATGGCTTCACCAAAGAGGTTGTACACTTGTTGCATCTCTTTTTACTCTACATGTTATATATATTGTCCATCGAGCACTCGTAGTAACGGGAAATACGATTATTTTATCCTACTATATGACAAGCAAAGGAGGTACTGCAACTTAGCTATCTCGTGATGGACTCTCTTGAACGCCATCATTATTTATCTCTCGCGCATTTGAGCTGTGCATTAGTATGGCAAAGGGCTCGGGTCCAAAGTAATAGAAGTAGCACATAAACATTTTTAGTGTAGGATTTTCCTTGCTCAAGCCTGCCTACTAGAATTGCCAAGCTTGAAAGGAAAAGTGAATGAAAACATCGGAATTGGAAAGTTTCCTATGGTACTACTTTTCATGAATTTGGTGCAAAGGAATGGAGCAAAGGAAAACCGTAGGATTTGTTCCTTTAGTGTCTCCTTGAAAGAAAACCTGTAGGAATTCTAATTTCCACTTCTCCTCCTTTTCATATTCCTATTCATCAAGCACAAGACTAAGAGATAGTAGCATAATAGCATTATAACCGTACATTTTCTTGTGGTTTGACTTAATCTCACCATGCTTTTTGCATCATGTGATCTTCCAAATTGTTGTGAATCAAACACCCAGATTGGCGTAAATCCTGTTTTTAAATTCTCTGCTTTGCACGGCATTCCCATCCTATTCCTGTCTATTTCTATCCCTGCATTGTTAGAATCCTCAAATTCAAACAATCCCTTACTCAATTACTTCATATAGATATGTGTCAAAGAAAACCTTGTGTGGTTTGTCCTGCTCCTCAAGGGCGCAGGTTCCACCCCACTCACCTGCCCAATGACGAAAGGGTTCACCACAGCAGGATCCGCCTCCAGATCGCCTTTCGCCGCCAGATCTTCTTCTCCGCCAAAGAGCCACAAAGAATCGCATTACCATCATCAATCGAAAGCAGATGACCTTGAGGACTACACGGGTCCGCAAGAGAGGTCGCACTCTTCCGTGTTCCGCCACGCTATATCGCCGCTAATATGATGACATGCTACATTATCGCCGTGTTCACCTATTAGACTCGAGTCAGTCCAAACTAATGCTGAAACTTTAGTTTTAAATGGTTGTGGGTACATATTGGGGCAGCAATCAATACTATCTGCCTACTATCCGTTAATCTCCTGTCTACTATGAGTTTCATGTTGGGTGCAAACAAACATTAAAGGAGCCATTATCTGTATTTTTAACTAAAGCTATTATCCGCCTCGCTATCATTGGTTTTGGGTCTATCCACAGCTTGCTACCATCACTCTGGATTTGTGCATGCACTCCTTACATAATCTCACTATGTTTTATTCCTATGCATGCCGCTTATTGTACACAATGGAACTGATCATGTAGAGCAAAAGAGACGAGCCTTGTGTGGCAATAAAATTTCATGCGACGCTGCTCCATGGTGGGCGAAAGGCAGCTCCCTCCACCCATTTCGGATCGTAATCAAGAGGAAGATAACTGCTCGAGGGGATTCGTATGAGAAGACAACTCCTATTTACCCCATGAGGTCTTCGCCTAACTTGGCATGCCGATGTTGGTAATATAATGCATATGGTGCCTTGCATTGCTTATCAGATACATTAAAGATGTCATCCGCTTAGTTTAGACATGCTTTGTGTCAATGCCATCTGCTTAGTTTCTTTATCGTATATGTGAATCATGCAATGCCATCTTGTCTAGCCAGCATCATATATGTGAATTTTGCAATGCCACCCTGGTTAGCCACCATCTTATATGAATTATATCATGCCATCATTTTTTATTACGTGTTAAATTTGTTAACAATTTTAGTACATTCAATTACTCTTCCTGCATCAGCCATTCGGCATGGTCATGGAAAAATCTGGAGGGAAACAAGGTCTTCAGAGCGCATAATGCTATCTCGATGAAGCGCATGTCTTGTTGGTTACCGATAGCTCCTCGAGGAGGATTCAGAGATGATGACCACCATATCCCCGAGGTGCATGCCCTAACTTGGTGGTTATGTTGCTCATATGGTGCGATGGTATCTTGCATTGCTATGTCATTTTCTTAGTTTAGACATGCTTTGTGTGAGTGCCACCTGTTTAGTGTCTAATTACCATATATGTGAATTATGCAATGCCATCTTGTTGCAAGACATTATATATGTGAATTATGCAATGTTATCTTGTTGCAAGGCATTATGTATGTGAATTATGCAATGCCATGTTGTTTAGGCAAGCGCCATATATGTGAATTATATCATGCCGCCCTTTTTTGTATTTCTCATTGCTTTTGTCGACAATTTTTGTATATTCAACTGCTTCTTCCTATGCATCAGCCATTTGAATTGGTGATGGAGAAATCTGAGGAAAACAAGGTCTTCAGAGCAGATATATGCTATCTCGCTGAAGCAGATATCTTGGTGGTTACGATAGCTCTTCAGAGGAGGATTCAGAGGCGATGACCAGTCCTATCATCCCCGAGGTGTATGCTCAAACTTGACAGGTTATATTACTCATATAATGCATATGTTGTATTGCAATGCTTAGTTTTTACATCATATACACAATATTGAATGCCATCTCCTTAGTTGACACATCATATATGCGATTGCCCTTGCTCACTTCCTTAGTATATAAATCATATATTTGAATTATGTCATGCCATGATGTTTACATAGACAAGATGTATCTTAATTATGGCATGCCAACCCATTTTCTAAAGACATAATATAGTTATATCATCTCATCATGTTTACATAGTCATCATATTTTAAATTATGTCATTCTATCCGTGAATTATATCATGCCATCATGTTTCCATCGACGGCATGTTTGTGATTTATGGCATGCCAACCACTTTAATAGACACATCGATAGTTATATCATGTCATCCTGCTTACATAGTCATCATATTTTGAAGAATGTCATTCTATCCTGTTTAGTTAGCCATCATACATGTGAAATTGTGTCATGCTATCCTGCTTAATTAGCCATCATATATGTGAAATTATGTCATGCTATTCTGCTTGCTTAGACAACATAAATGTGAATTATTTCATGCCCTGTTTTCTTCCCTACTATCCATTGCACTGCTATCTTACAATGTCTCAGACATTCAATTACTTTTCTTGTTTATCAGCCATTTCAAGTGGAGGGAGTGATGGCAGATCTCGTGGGAGTAAAACACGGTCTTCGTAAAAGATCATGCTACCTGTCGATGCAGATAGAACCACGATTGTACTTGCCCAAGAACCAGCCCCACCACACATAACCCACACTCATGCAGATTGTACCCTACCCAGCTAGACAGAGAACCAGCTACACCCTTCTAACCCCAACCCCAACAGATAGACACCCAGCCTCTGCTGACACAAAGACCGCCTCCACCACAGAGCACCCAAACACGAAAGCAAGTTAGTAAGGCAACTGCAGTGCCCAAATCACGAGGACCACCACTCCAACCCAAAGTCAACGCTTAAAGCGTAAGAAGAATTGTTCTCGTGCCAGTTCCGTAGCTATGGTTCATACTACTTTGCTCTTGCATCACTATATTTACTGATACCAACTAATTTCAAATTTGAAGGGTGCAATTGAAACTCCAATGGCGCAATAGGTATGTTTTAAACCTGTTTCTTCAACGTGTTTGGCTGTTTGCTGTTGTAACTTGCTCTATGTTGATTTCAGTTCCAATTGAATAAACAGTTATGTTCTCATGCCATGCACATTACGAGTGTTGTTATTGTTGTGTAGTTTTCCACACTTATATTCTGCCTATGCTGCTTTGTGTTAAATAGATATGATTCGAACTGTATCTATCTTGAATTGGCAACATAAACTAGAATGATATAGACCATACAGTGACCATACTACATAGATATATGTTTGTTTCATGTTGTTATCCTGTCCACCTTACTACTGAATTGGTTTACCAAAATGAGTTTCATATACTACATTGTAAACCTGAGATGTGTTTGTTTGTTTCTCTTTAGAACGCGGATAAAATATTGGAGAAGAGTACCGTTATGCAATGGTAAAGGAAGTAATGCGATAAGGTTCAAGATAGTGAGACATCCCTGTTGGTCTCCAAGAAAGCTGATAAAACTATATTGAAGACACCGAGACAACCCCAAAGTCCTGTCTTGATGTAGTGTTCGAAAGCATCGGCTACCATCGCTGCACCAAATCTTCAACTCGCTGTCTAATCAGTTCGCTTCTTGAGTCTCAACTTCAAGTTGAAAGACATCGATCGATGTTATGCGACAGAAGTCAAGGACCGAGGAAGTCCCCGCAGAATTCAGATGCATACTTTTTGGTGCAACAAAGAAGTTACTGGAGGACTTAAGCACCAAACAAGAGAAAGTTAATAAGCTTGCTAAGCATCTTGCCAAAGATTATGGGTACCTGTGATATTGTTTCTTGAGCTCTTCAAGTGGTTTCAGTTCTCGACTTGTTTTGTCGCAGCGCTTATATGCTGTGTGTTCCCTATATTTGCACCGGTAGCGTAACTTTGATGCCCAGTGGATGTAATATGTGTAATAGTCGTGATAGCCTAGTGTAAGTTGCTTGCTTATTTATTTCCTTGTTGTCTTGTTTATTTGTTTGCTTGTAATCAATGTAGTTCTTTTTTTGCGGTTTGCTAGTGGCTGCAATAACCTATTTTTAAAACTAGGCCACAATAACCATGGGCTAATATTTATCAGAGTGACACTGGCCTCCTACGGTCGAGAAACAAGGGGCCTTCTACGGGTCGATAAACAAGGACCTTCTACAGTCAGAGAAACAAGGGGCCTTCTACGGCCATAGAAACAATGGGCCTTCTACGGGTCAGAGAAACAATGGGCCTTCTACGGGTCAGATCATTAATGGGCCTTATACGGGCCGTATGATCGATTGGCCAAACATGGGCCAAACAGACTGCATTATGGCCCTAAACGGGCTAGACGTGGAACCGTCCGTTCATGGGCCGACCATAACGGGCCATTGTTAATAGGCCATATTTGATGACGCTATGAAAATGGCCCAACATATTAACGGACCACAAACGGGCCGACTGTAACCACGGGCTAAATTTGGCCCACAAGCAGAAAATGACAGTAACGGGCCATAAGTAAACGAATGCTGGAAAATAGCCCAAGAATAAATGGGCTCTGAGAAGGCCGAAAGATATCATGGGCTGGAAACGGCCCAACGGAATAACGGGCCGTTAATAGGTATAAAGTGATACACTGTTCTTTACGGGCCGTTAATGGGTGTAAAGTGATACACTCGCTCATTACGCCGCCACCACGGGTCGTTAATAGGCCAAGAGTTACATAGGGCCTCATATGGGCCGAAGACGCCATGGGCCATACATGGGCCGGCGAAAACAGGCCGAATCATATTGATGGCCCAGATGACGCCATCGGGCCTAATTCAATAGGGCGAACGGGCCTTGGGTTAGCGGGTCAGAATGGGCTATATGCGAACAAGCCGTTAATCAGCTTTCCATGGGCCGCCGCCACCTTTCGACCAAGTCAACGGGCCACCGCCACCTTTGACCAAGTCAAACGGGCCGCCTTTTCACAGAATGGGCCTCATAATGCGCATGTGTCGACGTATCATAGGCGCCTTCGTCCAATGAGTGGATGACATCCGTCCCGTAGATGAGCCGACACGCAGTTTCTCCACCAATGATGATTTTACACGGAAAATCCCCATTGGTCGGGCTGTTAACGGTTATTGATCCAAAACCCGACCCGATAGCTTAACGGCGCTCCGCACGGCGGATGCCACGGTCGGTCACCCTTGACGAAAGCACTTCGGACGCGATTTTATCGTCATGGAAGTGGACACTCCGTGATGATAATTTTGGTATTGTCATGGAACACTTCTATGACAAAGACAGTATGACTATCTTGATTCTCATTATAAAATCGCCATGGATGTACATGCATGATGTAAAACGCGACTCCATCGGACAAACACGATCATCACTAAGTGTATTTTTTGTAGTGTCTAGGCATATTTCCTTAATGGGGACAAAACGATATTCATTGCCTCTAATTGCTTTCAAAAAATTTCTCGTGTCAACATAGAACAACAGGAGGTTGTGTTATTTTTATGATTTTTCATGTCTGCTTGGACATTTTATGCATTATGAGTTTTCAATGCATTTATGTGCATAATTCAAATAGGAACTACATGCACATGATTCAGTGCATATAAATTGGTTGAAAAATCAAATATTTGTCCTTGGGTGCATGCTTAGGTCCCATGCAAGAAATAGGAATGAATGTCAAGCACCCTGCCACCGTCACTCGGCCGCAAACATTGAGATACCTGGTTTTTAAATTCTAGTAAATCCAAAACTTGTCTGAAATTCATGAAACTTGGCATGCTATCATGGAGCGGCATCAACATGGCATGGTAAAATTTTTGTCCCATTTGGGGCAGGTTTGGGTATATGCTTCTCACAAACCAGAGCTTCTCACCACAAACATGATGGTTTCGGTAGGGAACGCCCCAACTTTGGAGACGAAACGATATCCATTGCCTCTAATTGCTTTCAATTTTTTTCTCGTGTCAACATAGAACAACAGGAGTATTGTGTTATTTTTTGTGATTTTTCGGGGTTCGTTTGGACATTTTTATGCATTAAGTGAATTTTCAATGCATTTATGTGCATAATTCAAATTTGAACTACATGCACATGCTCCAGTGCATACAAATTGGTTGAAAAAATCAAATATTTGTCCTTGGGTGCATGCTTAGGTCCCATGCAAGAAATGGGAATGAATATCAAGCACCCTGCCACCGTCACTCGCCCGCAAACATTGAGATAGTTGGTTTTTAAATTCTAGTAAATCCAAAACTCGTCTGAAATTCATGAAACTTGGCATGCTATCATGGAGCGGCATCAACATGGCGTGGTAACGTTTTTGTCCCATTTGGGGCAGGTTTGGGTATATGCTTCTCACAAACCAGAGCTTCTCACAACAAGCATGATGGTTTCGGTAGGGAACACCCCAACTTTGGGGACGAAACGATATCCATTGCCTCTAATTGCTTTCAAAAATTTTCTTGTGTCGACATAGAACAACAGGAGTGTTGTGTTATTTTTTGTGATTTTTTGGGGTTCGTTTGGACATTTTTATGCACTAAGTGAGTTTTCAATGCATTTATGTGCATAATTCAAATTTGAACTACATGCACATGCTCCGGTGCATATAAATTGGTTGAGAAATCAAATCTTTGTCCTTGGGTGCATGTTTAGGTCCCATGCAAGAAATGGGAATGAATGTCAAACACCCTACCATCGTCACTCGGCCGCAAACATTGAGATACCTGGTTTTTAAATTCTAGTAAATACAAAACTCGTCTGAAATTCATGAAACTTGGCATGCGATCATGGAGCGGCATCAACATGGCGTGGTAAAGTTTTTGTCCCAAATGGGGCAGGTTTGGGTATATGCTTCTCACAAACCAGAGCTTCTCACAACAAGCATGATGGTTTCCGTAGGGAACGCCCCAACTTTGGAGACGAAATGATATCCATTGCCTCTAATTGCTTTCAATTTTTTTTTCTCGTGTCAACATAGAACAACAGGAGTGTTGTGTTATTTTTTGTGATTTTTCGGGGTTCGTTTGGAAATTTTTATGCACTAAGTGAGTTTTCAATGCATTTATGTGCATAATTCAATTTTGAACTACATGCACATGCTCCGGCATATAAATTGGTTGAAAATTGAATATCTGGTCCTTGGGTGCGTGCTTAGGTCCCGAAAGTGAGAGCAGGATTTGTGCATCTCTTGAACACAAACGGTTCTTTTGGATGACCTGTGAATCACTAGCGGGCGGCACAAGATTATTTGATTTGACAATGGGTATGCAGTTCCCGATACGGCTTTAATGCGCATTTAGGAGAGGGTAGCGTTCCCAAAATGTTGAACGGCCAATGATGCATCCTCCTTCAATTAGCATCGTGTGAATGCATGAGGGAAGTAATGGGAGGACCGGGAAAAGAGGCAGCACGACATGAATGCAACGCAGTTTGCACTCATATAAAGGCGCCCCTCCATTCCAATGCATCTACCACATTGTACGCACCTAAGCATTTGCCTAAGCACCTACACTAATAAGCACAAAAGTGCCCACTCCAGACCCATGGCAGCGATGCGCGCGAGCAGCCAGCGGCTGTGCCAGGTGGTCCACAACGCTGGCCTGCGGCATGACACCGTGGATTGTCTCCATACGGTGTTGGCGACCGGCTGGTGTATGGCCGTCGTTGACGCCAGCTACGACTCTCAGTTGGACTAGATGATCGTTCGGAGCACCAACAGGTTCACCGTCGTCAAGAAGCTCGCGGACGACATCGCCAGATTCTCCAGCCGCGCCCGGCTCCTCGCTGCTCGCCACCCTAATCGCCTCCATGGTCGGAACCTCTTTGAAGCACTGGTGGCCCTGCGACTGCCCGCCGACGCCACGAAGAATGTCCACCTGGAGGTCGCGCTCGCCGTGAGGTGCCTCGCCCTGCAAGAAACCGTTGACCTACACATCCATGTGTACGAACGAATCGTGTACATAGGTATCTATAAGGCCAGTGAGGACGCTATGACGTTGGCCTTCTTCAGCCAGCTGGAAGCCTTGGATGCCTTAGTTGAGAAGCACCTTGACCTCGCCACACAAGCCGCCACTCCTTAGCCGCCGGTCGGTGGCCCGGCCGACGCACTGAGTTGAGGAGGAGGAGGAGGTCGTACGTTGATGGATGCATCTTTCGCTTGCCTCCTCAGAATCACCATCGCGATCGCATCATCGTGGGCCTTAATTTTATTTTGCTATTGCATTCTCATTCCAATCAATACGCATATGTGTGATCCTTTGCTCAATACGTATATGTCTGCTCAAATTTTATTGTGATTGGCTTGAATGAACGCCTATCTCGCCGTTAGGCGCCGCAACGCCTCGCCGTGTTCACCGCTGGCGCCATGCATGCTCGTCAAGGCCCGTCGGCGCGCTCAGCTTGTGGACAGCTTTTCCTTGCGTGTTCAACTGCTATATGCATATATATATATATGGTTGCTCGCCGTTGAGGCGACCGTAGAGCACTCTGCTCGCGTCCCTCCGCACGCGCTCTGCCAACGGATGGGCGTGCACACGATCACGTCGGGGGCCCTGTATGCATGCGGTTGCGCCGCGCGCGTTGTCACGCGATGCAGATACATGCGGCATGCTGGAGTTACGCTCTGCAAATTAGAACTGCCATCAGGGCCTGCCGATATTCCTGGCCGTCCGGCTTCCTCTTTAATTCCCGCGGCCATTATAACCTTAGTCTCTTCAACCTTTCGGTTGCGCCCCACAACACAACAAGCACACCCACGACGACACATAGAGAGGGGATGTACGGCGGTACTCCAATGGAGTTCGGCGAGCATAGAGTGGAGACCCACGCGAGGGAGACGGATCTCTCGGTGGTGTACACCATCGACTCGCCATGGTGGATTTACTACATCAACAGCGTGAGCGCTTGCTTGCTGGAGACAAGTATAAGGTGGTCGGCATCGACCTCCAAGACAATCGTCGGTCGTCCCAAGATAGATCAAGGTTGTCACACCCAGCCAGTGCATGCGCCCATCATGTCCTCATCTACCACTACTACATGGCCACAGAGCTCATACTGCTTCAACAGCTTTTGTCAACATCATCGACTACAAGTTCGCCACAAGGATACCAAAGACGATGTAAAAGCGCCAGTTGTTACGGGCTTGGCCTCGCAAGAACCTTGTCAAAACTGTGACCACTACTGTGGTCCGGGGCAGCACGGCAGATTCCCTGGTCGAATCTCGCCGCCATCATCGACCTTACTACGAAAAAGATGAAGCAGATGCCCAGAGAACAAGTCATGTATCCTAGCACGGGCCCGGATGTGGCAACCGGATGAACCTCACCTCAGGTTTGCGCCCAAGAGCGCAGTACACATGCTACGAGTGTTGGGGAACGAGTAATTTCAAAAATTTCCACGCACACGCCGAGATCATGGTGATGTATAGCAACGAGAGGGAGAGTGTGTCCACGCACTGTGAGACCGAAAGCGAAGCGCTATGACAACGCTGTTGATGTAGTCGACGCCTTCACGATCCGACCGATCCAAGTACCGAACGACGCACCTCCGCGTTCAGACACGCTCAGCTCGATGACAATCCCTGACTCCAATCCAGCAGGTGTCGGGATGAGTTCCACAAGACGACGGGCGCAGGACGATGATGATGCTTCATCGCGCAGGCTTCGCCTAAACTCGCGACAATATGACCGAGGTGGAATATGGTGGAGGGGGCACCGCACACGGCTAAGGAACAACCAGATCAACTTGTGTGTGCTAGGGTGCCCCCGCCTCCCAGATATAAAGGAGCAAAGGGGGTGTGGCTGCCCTAGGAGGAGGCGGCCGGAGGAGTCCTACTCCCACCGAGAGTAGGACTCCCCCTTCCTAGTTGGATTAGGACTTGGGGAGGGAAAGAGAAAGGGGGCGCCGCCTCTTTCCTTGTCCTATTCGGACTAGGGGAGGGGCGCGCCTGCCCCGGCCGCCCTCCTCTTCTCCCTCATGGCCCACTAAGGCCCATTAACCCCGGAGGGTTCCAGAACCCCCTGTTCGTAAAATCTCGATTTCACCCTAACTATTCAAGTCCAAACATAGGCTTCCAATATAACAATCTTATGTCTCGCCATTTCGAGACTCCTCGCCATGTCCGTGATCACATCCGGACTCAACAAACTTCGCACATCAATACTCATAAATTTGTCATCGTAACGTTAAGCGCAAGGACTTACTACGGTTCGAGAACTATGTAGACATGACCTAGAACTATTCTCGTCAATAACCAATAGTGGAACCTGGATGTTCATATTGGTTCCTACATTTTCTACGAAGATCTTTATCGGTCAAACCGCATAACAACATAAGTTGTTCCCTTTGTCATCGGTATAGTTACTTGCCCGAGATTCGATCGCTTGTATCCAATACCTAGTTCAATCTCGCTACCGCAAGTCTCTTTACTCGCTCCGTAATACATCATTTCATAACTAACTCATTAGTTACAATGCTTGCAAGGCTTAGGTGATGAGTATTACCGAGAAGGCCCAGAGATACCTCTCCGATAATCGGAGTGACAAAACCTAATCTTGAATTATATCAACTCAACATATACTTTATGAGACACCAGAGAGTACCTTTATAATCACCCAGCCATTGCTAGACGCTTGGTAGCACACAAAGTGTTCCTCCGTAAACGGAGTTGCATAATCTCATAGTTGTAGGAACTTTGTATAAGTCATGAAGAAAGCAATAGCAACATACTAAACGATCAAGTGCTGCTAACGAATGGGTCAAGTCAATCACATCATTCTCCTAATGATGTGATCCCGCTAATCAAATGACAACTCATGTCTATGGTTAGAAACATAACCATCTTCGATTAACGAGCTAGTCAAGTAGAGGCATAATAGTGACACTGCTTGTCTATGTATTCACACATGTATTATGTTTTCGGTTAATACAATTCTAGCATGAATAATAAACATTTATCATGATATAAGGAAATAAATAATAACTTTATTATTGCCTCTAGGGCATATTTCCTTCAGCCTCCCACTTGCACTAGAGTCAATAATCTAGATTACACAAGAATGATTCTTACACCCATGGAGTCTTGGTGTTGATCATGTTTTGCTCGTGAGAGAGGCTTATTCAACGGTCTGCAACATTCAGATCCGTATGTATCTTGCAAATCTCTATGTCTCCCACTTGACTTGGTCCCAATGGAATTGAAGCGCCTCTTGATGTGCTTGGTCCTCTTGTGAAATCTGGATTCCTTTGCCAAGGCAATTGCACCAAGATTGTCACAGAAGATCTTCATTGGTCCCGATGCACTAGGTATAACACCTAGATCGGAAATGAACTCCTTCATCCGCATTCCTTCATTTGCTGCTCCAAGCAGCTATGTACTCCGCTCACATGTAGATCCCGCCACGACGCTTTGTTTAGAACTACACCAACTTACAGCTCCACCTTTAATAAAAATACGTATCCGATTTGCGATTTAGAATCGTCCGGATCAGTGTCAAAGCTTGCATCGACGTAACCCTTTACGACAAGCTCTTTGTCACCTCCATAAACGAGAAACATATACCTAGTCCTTTTCAGGTATTTCAGGATATTCTTGACCGTTGTCCTGTGATCCACTCCTGGATTACTTTGGCACCTCCCTGCTAAGCTAATAGCAAGGCACACATCAGGTCTGGTACACAGCATTGCATACATGATAGAGCCTATGGTCAAGCATAGGAACTCCTTTCATTTTTCCTCTATCTTCTCGTAGGGTCGGGCATTGAGTCCGACTCAATCTTACACCTTGTAATACAGTGCAAGAACCCTTTCTTTGCCTCGATCCATATTGAACTTTTTCAAGACTTTATCAAGGTATGTGCATTGTGAAAGTCCAACCAAGCGCCTTGATCTATCTCTATAGATCTTGATGCCCAATATGTAAGCAGCTTCACCGAGGTCCTTCATTGAAAAAATTTATTCAAGTATCCTTTATGCTATCCAGAAATTCTATATCATTTCCAATCAACAATATGTCGCCCACATATAATATTAGAAATGCTACAGAGCTCACACTCACTTTCTTGTAAATACAAAGCTTCCAAAAGTCCAGATAAAACCATATGCTTTGATCACACTATCAAAGCGCTTATTCCAACTCCGAGAGGCTTGCACCGCACCATAGATTGATCGTTGAGCTTGCACACTTTGTTAGCTCCTTAGGATCGACAAAACCTTCCGTTGCATCATATACAACTCTTCTTCCGTAAATCTATTCAGAAATGCAGTTTTGACATCCATCTACCATATTTCATAATCATAAAATGCGCGATTGCTAACATGATTCGGACAGACTTAAGCATCGCCACGGGTGAGAAGGTCTCATCGTAGTCAACTCCTTGAACTTGTCGAAAACCTTTGCAACAAGTCGAGCTTTGTAAACAAAGAATATTACCGCCAACGCTACCTTCTTCTTGAAAATCCATTTATTCTCTATTGCTTGCCGACCATCGGCAAGTCAACCAAAGTCCACACTTTGTTCTCATACATGGATCCCATCTCGATTTCATGGCTTCAAGCCATTTTATGAATCTGGCTCACCATCGCTTCTTCATAGTTCGTAGGTTCACCATGATCTAGTAGCATGACTTCCGAATAGGATTACCGCATCACTGTGCGGATTTTATTCTCGTTGATCTACGGTTCAAGAATAACTTGATCTAAAGTTTCATGATCATTATCATTAACTTCCTCACTAATCGGTGTAGGTGTCACAGAACCGATTTCGTGATGAACTACTTTCCAATAAGGGAGCTGGTATCATACCTCATCAAGTTCTACTTTCCTCCCACTCACTTCTTTCGAGAGAAACTCCTTCTAGAAAGGATCCATTCTGGCAACGAATGTCTTGCCTTCGGATCTGTGATAGAAGGTATACCCAATTGTCTCCTTTGGGTATCCTATGAAGACACATTTTCCGATTTGGGTTCAAGCTTATCAGGTTGAAGCTTTTTCACATAAGCATCGCAACCCCAAACTTTAGAAACGATAACTTTGGTTTCTTGCCAAACCATAGCTCATAAGGTGTCGCCTCAACGGATTTTGATGGTGCCCTATTTAACGTGAATGCGCCGCCTCTAAAGCATAACCCCAAAATGATAGCGTAAATCGGTAAGAGACATCATAGATCGCACCATATCTAGTAAAGTACGACACGACGCTCGACACACCATTACGCTGTGGTGTTCCGTGGCGGAGTTGCGTAAACTATTCCGCATTGCTTCAAATGTAGACCAAACTCAGAACTCAAATATTCTCCTCCACGATCAGATCGAGAAACTTTATTTTCTTGTTACGATGATTTTCAACTTCACTCAAATTCTTTGAACTTTGCAAATGTTTCAGATTTATGCTTCATTAAGTAGATATACCCAGATCCGCTTAAATCATCCGTGAAGGTGAGAAAATAACGATATCCGCCACGAGCTTCAACATTCATCGGACCACATACATCTCGTATGTATGATTTCCAACAAATCTGTAGCTCTTCCATACAACCGAGAACGGTGTTTTAGTCATCTTGCCCATGAGGCACGGTTCACAATTACCAAGTGATTCATAATCAAGTGATTCCAAAAGTCCATCCAGATGGAGTTTCTTCATGCGCTTTTACACCGATATGACCTAAACGGCAAAGCCACAAATAAGTTGCACTATCATTATCAACTCAGATCTTTTGGCTTCGACATTATGAATATGTGTATCACTACCGCCGAGATTCAATAAGAATAGACCACTCTTCAAGGGTGCATGACCATAAAAGATATTACTCATATAAATAGAACAACCATTATTCTCTGATTTAAATGAATAACCGCCTCGCATTAAACAAGATCCAGATATAATGTTCATGCTCAACGCCGGCACCAAATAACAATTATTTAGGTCTAAAACTAATCCCAAGGTAGATGTAGAGGTAGCGGTCAATCGCGATCACATTGACTTTGGAACCGCTTTCCCACGCCAGCATCGTCACCTCATCCTTTGCCAAGGTGCTCGCTATTCCGTAGTCCCTGCTTTCGAGTAGCAAATATTAGCAATGTAACTAGTATCAAATACCTGTGCTACTACGAGCTCTAGTAAGGTACACATCAATAACATGTATATCACATATACCTTTGTTCACCTTGCCATCCTTCTTATCCGCCAAATACTTGGGGCAATTCCGCTCCAAAGGACCAGCTTGCTTGCAGAGAAGCACTCTGCCAGTGCTTAGGTCCAGACTTGGGTCTTTTTTCTTGAGCAGCAACTTGCTTGTTGTTCTTCTTAAAGTTCCCTTCTTCATTCCTTTGCCCTTTTCTTGAAACTAGTGGTCTTGTTGACCATCAACACTTGATGCTCCTTCTGATTTCTACCTCCGCAGCTTTTAGCATTGCTAAGAGCTCGAAGTGTCTTGTTCATCCCTTGCATATTATAGTTCATCACGAAGCTCTTGTAGCTTGGTGGCGTGATTGGAGAATTCGTCAATGACACTATCATCCGGAAGATTAACTCCCAGCTTGAATCAAGTGATTATTATACCTGACATTTTGAGTTTGTGCTCACCGACGTAACTATTCTCTCCATCTTGCAGCTATAGAACTTATTGGAGACTTCATATCTCTCAATCCGCATTTGCTTGAAATATTAACTTCAACTCCTGGAACATCTCATATGCCCCATGACGCTCAAAACGCCGTTGAAGACCCGGTTCTAAGCCGTAGCATGGCACACCGAACTATAGAGTAGTCATTAGCTTTGCTCGCCAGACGCTCACAACTTCGCGTTGTTCTGCAGAGAGGCCCGACACCCAACGGTGCTTCCAGACGTAATTCTTCCGTGCAGCAATGAGGATAATCTCGTTACGGACCCAATCCGTAATTGCTACCATCATCTTTCAACTTTGCTTTCTCAAGGAACGATTAAAATTCAACGAACAATAGCACGAGCCATCTATCTACAACAAACATAGATAAGCAAAATACTATCAGTGCTAAGTTCATGATAATTCTAAGTTCAATTAATCATATTATTTAAGAACTCCCACTTAGATAGACATCTCTAGTCATCTAAGTGATCACGTGATCCAAATCAACTAAACCATAACCGATCATCACGTGAGATGGAGTAGTTTTCAATGGTGAACATCACTATGTTGATCATATCTACTATATGATTCACGCCGACCTTTCGATCTCCGTGTCCCGAGGCCATATCTGCATATGCTAGGCTCGCAAGTTTAACTCGAGTATTCCGCGCAGTAAACTGGCTTGCACCCGTTGTAGATGGACGAGAGCTTATCACACCCGATCATCACGCGGTGTCCGGGCACTACTAACTTTTAGCAACGGTGCATACTCGTGTAGAACACTTCTTGATAATTTTAGTGAGAGATCATCTTAAAATGCTACCGCCAATCAAAGCAAGATAAGATGCATAAAGGATAAACATCACATGCAATCAATATAAGTGATATGATATGGCCATCATCATCTTGTGCTTGTGATTCCATCTCCAAGCACCATCATGATCACCATCGCCACCGGCGTGACACCTTGATCTCCATCGTAGCATCGTTGTCGCCTCGCCAACTATTGCTTCTACGACTATCGCTACCGCTTAGTGATAAAGTAAAGCAATTACATGGCGCTTGCATTTCATACAATAAAGCGACAACCATATGGTTCTCGCCATTGCCGATAACTCGTTACAAAACATGATCATCTCATACAATAAAATATAGCATCACGCCTTGACCATATCACATCACAACATGCCCTACAAAAACAAGTTAGACGCCCTCTACTTTGTTGTTGCAAGTTTTACGTGGCTGCTACGGGCTGAGCAAGAACCGCTTTACCTACGCATCAAAACCACAACGATAGTTTGTCAAGTTGGTGTTGTTTTAACCTTCGCAAGGACCGGGCGAGCCACACTCGGTTCAACTAAAGTGAGAGAGACAACACCCGCCACCACCTTTAAGCAACGAAAGTGCTCGCAGCGGTGAAACCAGTCTCGCAGAAGCGCACGCGTAATGTCGGTCCCGCCGCTTCATCTCACAATACCGCTGAACCAAAGTATGACATGCTGGTAAGCAGATGACTTGTATCGCCCACAACTCACTTGTGTTCTACTCTGCATATAACATCAACGCATAAAACCAGGCTTGATGCCACTCGCTCGGGAACGAGTAATTTCAAAAATTCCTACGCACACGCAAGATCATGGTGATGTATAGCAACGAGAGGGGAGAGTGTGTCCACGCACTGTGAGACCGAAAGCGGAAGCGCTATGACAACGCTGTTGATGTAGTCGACGCCTTCACGATCCGACCGATCCAAGTACCGAACGACGGCACCTCCGTGTTCAGCACACGCTCAGCCGATGACAATCCCCGACTCCAATCCAGCAGGTGTCGGGATGAGTTCCACAAGACGACGGGCAGGACGATGATGATGCTCTACCAGCAAGCAGGCTTCGCCAAACTCGCGACGATATGACCGAGGTGGAATATGGTGGAGGGGGCACCGACACGGCTAAGGAACGATCCGTAGATCAACTTGTGTGTGCTAGGGTGCCCCGCCTCCGTGATATAAAGGAGCAAAGGGGGTGTGGCTGCCCTAGGAGGAGGCGCTGCTGAGGAGTCCTACTCCCACCGAGTAGGACTCCCTTTCCTAGTTGGATTAGGACTTGGGGGAGGAAGAGAAGGGGGCGCCGCCTCTTTCCTTGTCCTATTCGGACTAGGGGAGGGGCGCTGCCTGCCCTGGCCGCCCTCCTCTTCTCCCTCATGGCCCACTAAGGCCCATTAACCCCGGAGGGTTCCGTAATCTCTCGTTCCGTAAAATCCCGATTTCACCCGAACTATTCAAGTCCAAACATAGGCTTCCAATATATCAATCTTTATGTCTCGACCATTTCGAGACTCCTCGTCATGTCCGTGATCACATCCGGACTCAACAAACTTAGGTACATCAATACTCATAAATTTGTCATCGTAACGTTGTTGCATGGACTTACGGGTTCGAGAACTATGTAGACATGACCTAGAACTATTCTCGTCAATAACCAATAGTGGAACCTGGATGTTCATATTGGTTCCTACATTTTCTACGAAGATCTTTATCGCTCAAACCGCATAACAACATACGTTGTTCCTTTGTCATCGGTATGTTACTTGCCCGAGATTCGATCGCTCGGTATCCAATACCTAGTTCAATCTCTTTACCGCAAGTCTCTTTACTCGCTCCGTAATACATCATTTCATAACTAACTCATTAGTTACAATGCTTGCAAGGCTTAGGTGATGAGTATTACCGAGAAGGCCCAGAGATACCTCTCCGATAATCGGAGTGATAAAACCTAATCTTGAATTATGCCAACTCAACATATACTTTGGGAGACACCAGAGAGTACCTTTATAATCACCCAGCTTACGCCAGGACGCTTGGTAGCACACAAAGTGTTCCTCCGTAAACGGAGTTGCATAATCTCATAGTTGTAGGAACTTTGTATAAGTCATGAAGAAAGCAATAGCAACATACTAAACGATCAAGTGCTAAGCTAACGAATGGGTCAAGTCAATCACATCATTCTCCTAATGATGTGATCCCGTTAATCAAATGACAACTCAAGTCTATGGTTCGAAACATAACCATCTTCGATTAACGAGCTAGTCAAGTAGAGGCATACTAGTGACACTGCTTGTCTATGTATTCACACATGTATTATGTTTCCGTTAATACAATTCTAGCATGAATAATAAACATTTATCATGATATAAGGAAATAAATAATAACTTTATTATTGCCTCTAGGGCATATTTCCTTCAACGAGATGCACAGGCAGATCGTTGACATGAGGAAGTGCCTCGTTACCCAAATCAACGAGCCCGGATCGAGCCACAAGAAGACCAAGTGTCACAAGAAGTAGATGATGATCAAATGATCGTTTATGCTAGTTAATCATGCATGTAATATATAATTTACTTTATTGGTGTGTGTGGAAATTTCATGTGTGTAGTAGCCACCTATGTAATTATGCATGTAATAGTTTACTTTGGTGTGTGCAAATGCCATGGTTGTAGTAGCCACCTATGTAAGTGGATGTTTAATTTGGTTATGCAAGCATGTCCTTATAAGTGTGTATATATATGTTGTTGTTCTGTATGCAATCCCATCGCACTACACACACGTCTTGTTAAGTTGAACCGTTTCTGTTCTCTTGTATCAACGCAAATAGTTCGGCCGAGTGAACCGCATGCCGTATATCGCACACACCTTCATCTAGCTGACCGTTTCTTTTGTGTTGCCTAATCACAAACAGTTCATCCGAGTGAACCGTATGTTGTACATCGCACACACCTTCATCTGGTTGCCCGTTTCTTTTGTTCTCCTCATCGAAAACGGTTAATTTAACTGAACTGTATGCCCTGAATCACACACACAACTAAAATCTGAACCGTGTTTGATGCGTCCTCCATCGCAAACGTTTTGCACCTTTTTGACGGTTTTTTTACACCACTGTTTGCGATTATGGCATCACACACAGTTTCGTCAAAGGGTCTCTGATCGTAGTGTCACGTTAGCAGCATCCTACAATAGTGTATCAAACATCACAACGTAACTCGGTGATTATAAATATGCTCTACAGGTGCCTCCGATGGTGTTTGTTGAGTTGGCATAGATCAAGATTAGGATTTGTCACCCGTATCAAGAGGTATTCTAGGTCCTCTCGGTAATGCACATCACTATGAGCCTTGCAAGCAATGTGTCTAATGAGTTAGCCACGGGATGATGCATTACAGAACGAGTAAAGAGACTTGCCGGTAACGAGATTGAATTAGGCATGATGATACCGACGATCGAATCTCGGGCAAGTAACATAACGATGACAAAGGGAACAACGTATGTTGTTATGAGGTTTGACCGACAAAAATCTTCATAGAATATGTAGGAGCCAATATGAGCATCCAGGTTCCGCTATTGGTTATTGACCGGAGATGTGTCTCGGTCATGTCTACATAGTTCTCGAACCCGTAGGGTTCGCACGCTTAACGTTCGATGACGATTTGTATTATGAGTTGATGTGATTTGATGTACCGAAGTTTGTTCGGAGTCTCGGATGAGATCACGGACATGACGAGGAGTCTCGAAATGGTCGAGACATAAAGATTGATATATTGGAAGGTTATGTTTGGACACCGGAATGGTTTCGGAAAGATTCGGACATTTTCCGGAGTACCGGGGGTTACCGGAACCCCCCGGGGAGTTAATGGGCCTTCATGGGCCCTAGTGGAGAGAGGAGGCGGCGGCCAGGTGGAGATGCGCCCCCCAAGCCCAAACCGAATTGGACTAGGGTTGGGGTGGCTTTCCTTCTCTCCTCCTCCTCCTTCCCTCCTTCTCCTAGTGGGAATAGGAAAGAAGGGGGCAACTTACTTGGACCGGGAGTCCAAGTAGGACTCTCTATGGCGCTACCCTTGGGCCGCCACCTCTCCTCCCCTTTATATACATGGGAGAGGCACCCAAAGGCACACCAAGTCTTCTTAGCTGCAGCGGTGCCCTCCACAGCTACACACCTCGGTCATATCATCAGAGTGCTTAGGCGGCCTCGCTACCGTAATTCATCATCACCGCCGCCACGCCATCGCGGCCGACGGAACTCTCCTCGTCCTCAATTGGATCAAGAGATCGGGATGTCATCGAGCTGAACGAGGAGGTGTCGACGCTCGTGCTTGATCGGTTGATCCTCAAGACGCTCGATTACATCAACCGCTACATTAAATGTTTCCGCTTTTGGTCTACGAGGGTACGACACACTCTCCCGCCTGCTATGCATCTCCTAGATAGATCTTATGCGGATCATAGGTAAATTTTTGAAATACTGCGCCCCCCAACAAGGTTTCCCTCCCAAGGCCCATGTGGCCTATAATCTTCCTCTGGGGTTTCGTAACCCCCTGATTCGATAAGTACTTAACACTCCGGAACCATTCCGGTGTCCGAATACCATCATCCAATATATCAATCTTTACCTCTCGACCATTTCGAGACTCCTCGTCATGTTCGTGATCTCATCCGGGTCTCCGAACAATCTTCGGTCATCAAAACACATAACTCATAACACAAATCGACATTGAACGTTAAGTGTGCGGACCCTAAGGGTTCGAGAACTATGTAGACATGACCGAGATACATCTCCGGTCAATAAATAACAGCGGAACCTGGATGCTCATATTGGTTCTTACATATTCTACGAAGATCTTTATTGGCCAAACCGCAGTGACAAAATACGTCATTCCCTTTGTCATCGCTATGTTACTTGCCCGAGATTCGGTCGCCGGTATCTTCATACCTAGTTCAATGTCGCATCGCAAGTATCTTTACTGCTCCGAATACAAAGATCCCGCAACTAACTCATTAGTCACATTGCTTGCAAGGCTTATCATTATGTGCATTACCGAGAGGGCCCAGAGATACCTCTCCGATACTCGGAGTGACAAATCCTAATCTTGATCTATGCCAACCCAACAAACACCTTCGGAGATACCTGTAGAGCATCTTTATAATCACCCAGTTATGTTGTGACGCTTGATAGTACACAAGGTATTCCTCCGTATCCGGGAGTTGCATAATCTCATAGTCGAAGGAATATGTATTTGACATGAAGAAAGCAATATCAATAAACTGAACGATCAACATGCTAAGCTAACGGACGGTCTTGTCCATCACATGATTCTCCTAATAATGTGATCCCTTCATCAAATGACAACACATGTCTATGGTTAGGAAACTTAACCATCTTTGATTAACGAGCTAGTCTAGTAGAGGCTTACTAGGGACACGGTGTTTTGTCTATGTATCCACACATGTATCAAGTTTCCGTTAATACAGTTCGCATTAATAATAAACATTTATCATGATATAAGGAAATATAAAATAACAACTTTATTATTGCCTCTAGGTCATATTTCCTTCACTTTTAGCTCCCAAAACACATAAAATAAAATATACATGTAAATTCTTTTGTACAATCTTTTTGAAGAACTTGTTTTTTGTGCACTTTGTGCAATATAAATGTTAAAATAAAGACAACTAGCAATTCTCTTAATAGAAAAAGGTTGGAGAATTAAAGTACGGGGAATATAGAACAAAGGAGAAGGGTGTTTGTTTTGATTTTTGTGCATATTATGATTGTGTCTAAGCTCAAGTATAGAATCTTCTGGATGGTACATGTCGCAAAATCTGGTGTAGTGAGGAGAATACTTAATAACCAATAAAAGTCGAATTTTTCACCTCTCAACCATTGGATATTGGCTTCATCCAACAATCAATATTCAAAGTTTTTTCGGACACTATATAGTGCTATAGAAGAAGAGGTTTTCTAAATATACATGACATCTTTAATTTAACAAGAGTGAATAGTTGTTTGATCGCAGAAGAAATATCTAGGATTCTTTCCGATGAGGTTAGAGTCAATGAAAAATCTCTATGAAACTTAGAAAATAAACCAGAAGAAAAAATCTATGATTTGCAATCTATATGGATCAAATAACTCATGTAAGAAAGAAAAATACCATGAATCGGGAATCCTAAGGAACAACTCATATGTTTCAAAGAGGTTCTTGTGACGCCCCCTAAACCCATATAAAGATTTATGTTTAACTTTGCATCGTAGAGTTGTGTTGTGATATTAGCGTGAGTCATCGTTTGTGATCATGCATGATGCATGCATGATTAGTGCAAGATTATAAAAGGGGGCGTCACAGTCCTAAAGAGGTCATAAACTAGTGTCTAGATAAAATCCCATGAGCTGTTTGATCATGTGTTTTTTTATTCACATCTTAAAAATTCTGTGAACTAAAGATGTGATGACTATGAGTGATTACGGAACACAACCATAGCCGAGCGGTTCCAGTTTTTGTTCCTTTTCCAAGGCGAAGAGGATACGATCGAGTCCCTGTCGTCTTCAGTTGGACAGGCCCGTGGATTCCTTCCCTGTCTGCCTACTGTGTTGGCGACGGTGGGTGGGGGATCCCGGTGCTTTGTATCGGACTGATCGGTATTGTAGGGCTAGCTAGTTTGTTCTAGATGGTGGCGACTGGATGATGGCAACACCACCATGGAGAATAAGGTGTCCCTCACCCCGGGCCCATCGCAAGGCTTCTTCGTCGGGATGCTCTGCGGAGTGTATGGAAATCGTCTTGTACATGAGTTTGTTGTCAGCTCCTGCTTCATGTGGCAGGCGATTGTTTCTTCTTAGTGGTTGTTGTTTTGGCATTGGGTTGAGGAATGCAGGCAAGCAGAGTCGGTGGTCTTCATCGACTAGAGACAATGGGATTGAAGGCCCGAGGAGCATGCTGTTGAACCTCGGCCGGCGTGCCACCGTGATATGTGCTTCGTCGTCCATAGCGACGCTTTCTTTGGCTCACAAAGCATTGATGCGATGGTGCTTCAACGATTTTTTGGAGCGTAGTGTCCATCTCCTCCTGTCATGACGATGTCAACGACGTGGCTGGTGGATGATGGACGACGACGATTTAGCAATCGACTCCCCCAAAGGCCTACTTTTAAATTTCTTTTATGTGGATGTATTTTGCTTATGTGTTGAGACAATTGTCATCTTTGAGAAATTCACTTTGGCACATGGGAGCATATGCTCCTGCCATTAAAAAATACATTTCAAAATGTCAAAAAATTCCAAACACAAATTTAACATGTACATCTCAACATTGTGCGTGCACATGCCAAGTTTCGTGAAAAATTGACATTTTATATGCCTTGTGTAAAAAAAGACAAAATAATGTCTCATGAAAAGCCTTTTTTAGCACTACATTTTGTCTTTTTTACATGTGACACAAAAGTTATCAGTTTCCGCAAAACGAGTTTATATGCACGTAGAATGTCAAAATGTAGTCAGGAATCATTTTGTTAGAATTTTATGACATTTTAAAATATGTTTAAAACACATTTTAAAAATCAGGAGCACTCTCATGTGCCAGGACGCCTCTCTCATTCTCTCTAGTGTTCTTTAGTGTGGTCGACGTGTGTTGTAATTTTCAACTCGCGGTCATTTTCTTGCTAGGAAATGCATTCTAAAATATGTGAGGACTGGATAGATGTAACACATGCTTTTCTTTTACCTCTTGGTACTCCATGATGTTACTTCATTCTAAATTAAATAAATTGCCATGAGGTTTTTCCCATAGAAAATCATGAAAATTATAGGTAACTGATGTATGGGAACGAAGCAAACATCATTCTTGTTGCGATCTACGGTAGGGTGCATCGACTGCAAATTAAAAATCCTACGCAGAACATCCAGAACATGCTATGGGAGATGGATCACAGTTCGTTACCACTAGACGCGCAGTGCCGCAGCGAAGAAGAGTTGGGGCAGCGTCTCTGCGGATCGCCTCTCCTCGCTCGATCTCCCTCGAGCGCCAGTCGTCCGATCCCACGACGAAGTTCGCCGGAGCGCGCGCAAGTGCACCGCTTAACGGTATCCGCTGCGGGAGGAACGTCAGGCGGCGGACTGCTAGGTCCGATCACACAGTCGGCGGCGAGTGGAGGTGGATATTCGCAACACATGCAAACCCTAGTCGCAGCGCCAAGCGATCAACCGCCCGAGTGTGCCGCACTCCACTTTATATAGGCGCCCGTCGCTGGCTCAACACTTGGGCCTCGCACGACCCTAAAGCCCAAAGTCTATTCGGTCACGCTCCTAGTCCAGCTGGATCACATCCGACCAAAGGTCCTACTTAACGGACCTCGAGGTTCCTTCCTTGCCGCCACCCCTTAGGTTCAAGCCGCTTGGTCGTAGTTCGATCACCTCCGACTACATGGCTGGTAGCGCCTCTAGCAAGGCGCATGACCACCAAGCGCATTTATGAAGCTGGTTAGGCTAACCTGCATAACGGTCACACTTCGCTCCTTTGCCGCACGATATATGTTGTCGGGCTCAAGGCGAGACTGTCATCCTTGTGCTAACCCGACCTCTCTCTCGCTCCAAAGGATACCACCAACGTCCGGATTATCTCATAATCCTTGTCGATGGCCATGTTGTTCCCGGTCGATCACACGAGGGGCCCAGAGTATATCTCTCCGATCGGAGGGGCAATCCCATCTTGCTCGACCATGTCTCGCAAAGATGGGACTGGACAAACCCAAACCTACCTTTGTAACTACCCACCACGGAGTAGCGCTTTGGTCGGCCCAATGCAAGTCCGCCACCATCCCGAGTACATGCGCCACCAGGTCTTAGGACATAGAACGATGTTGTACTAGAGACTCACAGATGACATATCGCCTGCCTCATAGTTGGGTCCGTCCGACTCGACCTTATTCGACTGGATCCGACTATGTCGAATCCGACCAGACCTTTCCAAGTCCATATTATCCGTTAGCATCCAATGCTCCATGGCTAGTGAGACCGAGCCATCGATCGTGTCATATGCTAGTCTAGTCGGCGCGCGCCCACACAGCCCTTTCGACTAGGGACCTTTAGGACAGTCATCATACAATGCATAGTCCCACAAACAAGTCACGACTTGCCGATACACATCATTGATAATGTCCAAGGACTATCTTTATTCATAAACACATAGGAAATATCATCATACATGATTGCCTCTAGGCATATCTCCAACAGCTTCCCACTTGCACTAGAGTCAATCAAATAGACATCGAATGCCCATAACTCTAACGTGCCCCTCATGCTTGGGTTGTGGAAGCGGCTTAGTCAACGGATCTGCAACATTTGCATCTGTGGTGAATCTTGCATAACTCTACATCACCATTCTTTACGATATTTAGTATCGTGATATTTCCGGTCTATGTGTCTCGACCTTGTGGTGATTCCTCGCTCCTTGGCTTGTGCGATGGCACCAGAATTATCACAATAAAGGTCCAACGGTTTCACCGAGGATGGAAAATACCAAGATCATCCAGAAAATGCCGGATCCAAACACCTTGTTTTGCAGCCTTCACAAGCCGCAATGTATTCGCTTCGTGGTAGAATCGCCACCGTATCCTGCTTGAACTCATCCAAGCAATCGCTTCCTCCGCTCGTGACGCATACAAATCCAGATCGGGATCGATAATCATCTCCGGCTGTTGGAAACTAGCATCGACGAACCCCTCACGACGCAGCCTTCCTCACCTCCATAAACTAGGAACATCTCTTTAGTCCTTTCGTACTTCAAAATAGTCTTTACCGCTGCCCAAAGGACTCTCACCGGGTTGGCTCGGTATCTACTTGTTAGGCTTATTGCAAAAGCAACATCAGGCCTTGTACATATCATGGCATACATGATGGATCCGATTGCGAGGCATACGGAATCCTACTCATCCCGCTTCGCCATCGATGTCGAAGGACTCGAGTCTCGCTTAGCCTTATACCATGTGAGAGCGGCAAGAACCCTTTCTTCGCTTTCACTCATGTTGAACCGCTCAACACTTTATCTATGTACGTGCTTTTGGCTTAAGCCGAGAAGCTTCCTCGATCTATCTCTATAGATCTTAATGCCTAAAATATAGACTCGCCTCACCAAGGTCCTTCATCAAAACTTGCCATTCAATGATCCCTTGACCGAGTTTAACATCAAACATCGCTCCCGATCAGTAGTATGTCGTCCACATACAAGATCAAAAACACTATCGAGCTCCCACTTAACTTCTTGTATAAACAAGAGTCCTCTTCGCTTTTGATGAAACCGAGACCAAGGATTTACCTCATCAAAACGAATGTTCCAACTCCGAGATGCTTGCTTCAACCCATAAATGGATCTCTTGAGCTTGCATACCTTACTAGTGCTAGTCGGATCGACAAAACCTCGGTCTGTATCATATACACGCCCTCGTTAAATTTCCGTGAAGGAAAGCCGTTGACATCCATCCGCCATATCTCGAATCGAAATATGCAGCTATAGCTAGTATGATCCTCACCGATTTCAGCATCGCTACCGCGTAGTAAGTCTCGTCAGAGTCAATTCCTTGAACTTGTCCATAACCTTTAGCGACAAGTTTAGCTTTGTGGATCTGAACATTTCATCCACATCGGTTTTCTTCTTAAAGACCCATTTGCAACCAATGGCGCTACGCCAGTGTGGCGGATCAACCAAGTCCCAAACTTGATTCTCATCCATGGACTTTAACTCGGATCTCATGGCCTCCAGCCATGCCTCTAATCTGGGCTCACCATCGCTTCAGATAATGTGGGTCGGCCTGCCGCTTTCTAGAAACAATACATCACGCACTCGCAATCTCTCCACCTTCGTGGTTCCGTGCCGCTTCAAGGAAATATGCCCTAGAGGCAATAATAAAGTTATTATTTATTTCTCATATCATGATAAATGTTTATTGTTCATGCTAGAATTGTATTAACCTAAACATAATACATGTGTGAATACATAGACAAACATACAAATACTAGTATGCCTCTACTTGACTAGCTCATTAATCAAAGATGGTTATGTTTCCAACCATAGACATGTGTTGTTATTTGATTAATGGGATCACATCATTAGGAGAATGATGTGATTGACATGACCCATTCTCGTTAGCTTAGCACTTGATCGCTTAGTATATTGCTATTGCTTTCTTCATGACCTATACATGTTCCCGTAATTATGAGATTATGCAACTCCTGCTTATCGGAGGAACACTTTGGTGCTACCAAACGCCACAACGTAATCGGGTGATTATAAAGGAGTACTACAGTGTCTCCAAAGGTACATGTTGGGTTGGCGATTTCGAGATTAGGTTTTGTCATCCGATTGCTCTGAGAGGTATTCTAGGCCTTCTCGGTAATACACATCACATAAAGCCTTGTGCAAGCATTGCAACTAATAAGTTAGTTGTGAGATGACGACACGGAACGAGTAAAGAGATTTGCTTAACGAGATTGAACTAGGTATTGATACCGACGATCGAATCTCGGTAAGTAACATACCGATGACAAAGGGAACAACGATGTCGTTATGCGGTTTGACCGATAAAGATCTTCAAGAATATGTAGGAACCAATATGGGCATCCAGTGTTCCGCTATTGGTTATTGACCGAGAATAGTTCTAGGTCATGTCTACATAGTTCTCGAACCCGTAGGGTCCGCACGCTAACATTACGATGATGCTTTATTATGAGTTTATAAGTTTTGATGTACCAAGTTTGTTCGAGTCCTGATGTGATCACAGACATGACGAGGAGTCTCAAATGGTCGAGACATAAAGATTGATATATTGAAGCCTATGTTTGACTTCAATAGTTCCGGTGAAATCGATTTTACCTAACACCGTGGGTTACCGAACCTCCCGGGGTTAATGGGCCTTAGTGGGCCATGAGGGAGAAGAGGAGGGTCAGCCAGTAGGTCACAGGCCTCTCCCCCTAGTCCGAATAGGACAAGGAAGGGGGCGGCGCCTTCTCTTTCCCTCCCCAAGTCCTAATCCAACTAGGAAAGGGGGAGTCCTACTCCCGGGAGTAGGACCTCCTCCGCCGCCTCCTAGGGCTGGCCGCACTTCTTGCTCCTTTATATATGGGGCAGGGGGCATCCCATGACACAAGTTGATCTACTGATCGCTCTTTAGCCGCAAAGTGCCCCTTCCACCATATTCCACTTCGGTCATATCGTC
>JAHIAM010004452.1:0-25196 GCA_021605205.1 Aegilops longissima | reverse complement strand
AAGCTTAACTTTCACTCCTACTTACAATATGTAGAGTATTTAACAAAAACTAACATTTTCAACCAGTCCTAGGAAGAATCTATTGTACAAAAAATAGCAAAAACATACCCAAAATTTCTTAATCCACGCCTAAAAACTACTACGCACTACCTAGTACTCCTACCGATTAGGTTCGCTTTAAACCCATTTATGACCGGTTAGCCCACACGTCTGCAAGCTAACGAGGCAGCTTAAACCAACACATTTTGTTTGACCGCTGACACGAGGGACCCACATCCGACCTTCTATCCCTCGTTATTCCCTCAAATCATTATTTTTTCCTGAACATTACTTCAAACAAGATTGATGCGTGTTCGCCGGTGGCGCCGTGATGAGCGAGTTGGCCGCCTCCGCCGGATGGGCCGGACGCCGCTGGCCTCCGCACGGGTTGGCGTGGCTGGCCCGAGCGTGACTCATGAGCGAGCAAGCCGCCACGCTGGCCTTCGCTTGAGCCGCCGATGGTTGGCCTGAGCATGATGCTACAAGAAAGCAAGCCATATTGCCGCGCTAATCTAGCTAGCAAACCTTGCGCATAAGCAGCCGGACGGAGCTATCTTGGCTAGCTAGCGTCATGAGCGCCGGACGGAGCTGGCATCCGGCTGCCGCAACATGGGCTCCGCACCGGCTTTTGACTCTTCTGCCGCTGGCGTAGGTAGGCGCCCCATGGCCGAGGATGACTAGGTGGACGGGCCGAGGTAGGAGGTCACCGAGGATTTTGTTGGTAAGAGCATGTACAATGGTTGATAAGGTAGTCTTATCTTAAGTCTGCCACGATGCAAGTGGTAGTAGTTTCTTGGCATTTTAGTGGTTTCTTGCATTATTAGGGGTTTCTTGTAAGGAACAATGTACGCATTTACTAGCGCAAAAAGGCTTATTCTAGGTTGCATTGTACTCAACGAGTACTACTAGTGGTCGCGGAGTGTATAACTCATTTTGTGGTTCGATCCCTCCTAAACACACGCGGTTTTTTTAAAAAATAGTACTAGTACTACACTTTGCTGCGAGCCAATATTTTACACGGTAGTTTGAGTTTTGAAGTCAAACTGACGCGCGGCGTCTCAACAACTGGGTGCACTCGGACAGCCTAGCCACGTGAACGGGTTTTCCTTCCCAAGATCCTGTGGGTCGCATGCTTGCCCTAGCCGCACCTCGCTTGCAGCTTCCTCATCAGCTAGTAGTAGCATATTTAAACTAGCGCCCCAATTAAGCCCGAGGAGCCGGAAAGCTCATGGGCATTGGGAATCGTGCAATATGGCTCAGACTTATGTAAAGTGTTGTACTACTAGTACTTATAGCTTGTATGCGCTTGCACGCATGGACTTCACCCATTATCGGCTCTACTATAAAAGAAATTCCTCTTGACGTGTTTTTTTTTGAAACGGAGGCAAAAGCTTTGCTTCATCTCATTCATAAAGAAGGAACTGCTAACAAAGTTCTACGAGATCCATTACACCTCCACAAATGGAAGCGAAAAGCCTAGTCTCGCTGTATCAAATAACTCAAATGTTCTGCCCCCGCAGACCGTAGTAACCGTCGCTGATAAATAGGCTGCTAGTGTGTGCGTGAGAGGACCGGCTGAGTAGGCCAGCTACTCCTACGTGAGAGGAGCGGCTGAATATAGCACCGAGAGTACCCACTAGGCCACTACGCAGGTGTACTTCCCTGCATTGATAGTACAACATGGTTCTAGAGAACAGTAGTACCTCCACTTCCAACTGTAGCTCCTTAGCCCTGAGATTCAAGAGTTCAAAACTGGTGCACTATACTAGACTAGATTAGACTAGAAGTACAGTACATCGAACTAATACTTGTAGTTGAGAAAAGTAGTACTAGTACTGCTACAAAGACGAGTACGCATTCTCCTGTCACATATCAAGACGCTTTTGACACTAGTTGGCGGTAAAAAAATGGCAAAACATACCCAAAATTTCTTAATCCACGCCAAAAACTACTACCTAGTGCCAAAATTTTTACTAGTGCTATTATTTACAGATAATGCAATCCCATAACGCTCCATAATGCTAGTACTAGTAGTAATAATAGCCTCACCCCTTCACCGAGGAATGATCTACGCTTGAAGGGACGAGGCCCTGCAGTTACTACACTCTTATCTCCTCCTCGCCAGCCTCCTCCCCAAGAGAAGGCAGTTCGTCGCTGCTCCCATGGATTCGCCAGCGGTTCTCCTCCTCGCCGGGCTGGGAGACCTTGACGCATCCTCTCGGGAGAAATCGTCACGCCTTCCCGACGCCCTCACCGACGCAAGACTCGTGCTTCCTGCACCAACTTTTTCAAGACGCCGCTTAAACAGGTTTGGGAAAAGGCCATGCTTGTTGGTCTTCCATGCGCCCTCGAGGAGAAGGTTCTTCTATGGGACAATCCTTCAACAGTCCACCGCCCCTGGCCATGGTTGCACGCTGACTCTATAGAGTTGCCGACGTTGAGAGGTAGTCGGATTTTGTCCGATGAGCAGGTCAAGAATGGAGTTTGATCATGTAGTACTTAGTTATTCCATTTCCATCCCGTAATTTCTCCGCTGCCCACCGCCTTATATATAGGTTCTGGTCGGTGCCAACGAAGATTGGCTTGCATACCTCCGCCGGATACCACCATCATTTTGCACAACATCCACAATAAGGGGCTGCTCCGGAGACCCCTTCTCCACCATTGGGATCGCCTTCCGGACTGGCGGGCTTGAATACGTATGATGATGCCTACATGAGATTGAAGAAGATAGCAATTACGACCCGCCAACAAAGTTTATCGGCTACGACGATTACTATCTCATCGCTGTGTTCGACATAAGGATTGCCATCAATGCAAGACGCAGAACGGCAGAGGTCTGGCGATGTTGGCGTGGCAGATTTGTACCTACACGCTCAAGACGCTGTGCACCATCTAGGCCGATCATCGCGATGACAAGCCAGGGACTTGTTTCATATGGTTGCCATCCCATCAGACGGAGATTACAAACGGAATGCACAAACCATCATTTGCATCCCTAACGGTACTCTATTATTTTGCAGGACCAGTCATCCCCGATCAAAATAAGATCGCCGATCCTCGATGTGCATTTGCATCCGCGATTCGGCTCTATCCTCGAACCTTGTAGCTGACTTTAGCATATTGGGATCAACTATCTTAGCAGTCGCTACCCATGGTACCACCGATGTGCAACATGGTCACACAATCTACCACGATCGACCGCCACCATCTACCTGTATTCCATTTTTAACCCTCTCGCCTTCTCTTTCATTGTTGTACTAGTAGTATACTTAGTACTACTAGTAGGAGTACTTTTTACCTTGAGGACGCAAGATAGCTAGCTGGGCCCTGAAGACTTGAACCCACTAGCTGCCACCATTTTTGTTTTTCCATGTCTTACTATCTCATCCATGTAGCCAAGAGTGGCTATATATAATGTCGGTTATTTTACTTCCTCTATACCGAGTAGTACTATTTGCTGCACCGACCGCCATATTTGAGCACAACATTATTATGCATGGACCTTGACTATGTACGCCACCATGTGTCCAGATCGGGATGCCGCAGGTACAGATGAACGGCGCCGAAGTTCGACCCCGTGATGCTACGGGGTGCCGAGGAACACTCTTGAGAGTACTCGCTTTCATCGGGACAGCTACCCCATTGTGAAGCGGATGCCACCTTCCGCAATCGCATTTAAAGGCCCGCCGCTCATGATGCATGGTTGTGTCTTCATTGCGACCGCCGATGAACGACATGCCGGGACACGCTATCTCGATTTATGCCGCTTCAGCTTGATGAGTCTCCATCGTGGAACCGACTAGAAAGCTACGATAATGATTCCCTGCTGCTCACCGCTATGGATCGTGCCATCCATGAAGAACACTCACCGGAACTCGAGGAGGACATGCATGTAGCCCATCTATAACGTAAGTGGAGTACGGTAATTGTGAACGGTAGCGTGAATATATGTAGACTAGTCGTACAAATTTATCACATGAATTGAGATGAACTTGTGGCATACCGCATTTGTCCTTTAGAATTTATTACTAGTAAATGTGTTATGTGTACGCAACTTGTGTGGTTGTTGCACGGCTCCAACACGCCTTTTGAGAAAAAAAGGTGGCAGCTTTGGATATACGTGACGTGGCGGCATCATACAAGAGCATCGCTCGCTATAGTTTTAGTACACTTACTAGGACGACAACTCCTATAAAACCTTGCGCTTGGCTCTTTGCCTCTTCGGAGGTTCAACAGTTCAGATTTGGGTGAACCTTGCACTTGCTCTTCGCTTCTTCGAAGGTCCAACAATGATGATACTACAAGACAATATGCGCCCGCAACTGACATCCGGCTGCACGCCCACCGCGAGGGCGAGGGAGAGGAAGAGGGAGAGGGCGCTGTTGTCAAAACCCTCTCCTCGTCTCTGCGAACCACTGCGCTGCATGCAGGGAGAGCCGAGTAAGCAAGCTTCTCCTCGCTCGTGAGTTGACGGGACACATCAAAGAAGTACTAGTACTAGTAGTAGTCCATACTCAGGCCCTTTCTCGATTAATATGGCTTAATTTGAAACAAGAAAATACATCACGGTCAACATATGTAACAATACGCCTGCACGGGTCACTATATATAGTTTTGCATTGAGTATACGATCACTAGCTCATCAGAGAGCACCAGACAGCACCTCATCGACCGCCACATAGTCGACGTGGCACTTTGTTGATCGTTAAATTATCACCTGGTTTCGGGTCCCACCGCCTTGCCATGGAGCAAAGAAATCAGTTAAACAAAACTTTACGCAGCGCCACACGAGTCCAACCTTGCACCCAACCGCCTCGGCTGTGTATGTGAGTGCATGCACGTGTCCTCCTCGCCTTCCAACAAAGAGTGTACATCGGTTATAAAACAAAGAGTGTAGTAGTACATGATGTACATCTACACTTCCAATGCATTTAGCCTTTAATCTAAATCGATATTGATTGACTAATGCACCAACTTGTGCTGTAGGTATAGGCTACATGTCTATCCTTAATTACAGCATGCAACGGCCTTCATTTAATCTTCTTATCTCAATGGTCGATGCACACATAAGTCTGCTACTTTTGGGCATTAATTATACCCTGGTCAATGTGTAAATCTTTAAATGTACAGCCTTTCACTTGGACGAGGAGTAGGTTGAGCACTTGAGCGTGAGCGTGTGTGTTATGCGTCAGGCCGCCCCGCCGATGGGTGCGTGAGTGTTATGTGGCCCATGTGGAGTACGTGTGAGTGTTGCATGTTGCATGCATGCATGCATGGGGCTTACTCCTCCCATTGACATGTTCATATTTCAAACTTCCTCTGCTCCTCCATATGGTGATACCTCTGCTCCCAAATACTCCAAAGACGGAGTAAAAGCCTCCTCTGCTCCCAAATACGGAGTATTTGTCTTTTTACAGATTTCAACAAATGACTAGGTATGGAGCAAAATGAGTGAAGTGAGCGAGAGGCATAGGGATACTGAGAAAGGTAATCCTCGCGATCCATCATTCCCCATCTCGCCGAGAGAACTATTCAACTAGTCTTCGCAGTGAAGTGACAATACACCCGCAGCAGATGGGACACGAATTAATAAGCTGAACCAGCATGTTGGTGTTACTAAATCAGCCTTACCCAAGATTTCCATCATGTTTGCCAAGAGAGCACGCTCAAGAATACGCCTACGCACACTGTCCTCCATTAACCGACATATGGGCCCTCTGTGGTAGACCCACATGTCATCGTGTAACTATTTACACTGGAGGACGGTGCCTATATCCTGGTAGTAGTACTAGTAGAATTGAGATTTAATGCACTTTCTTCCCTGCCTTCCACTCTTCTTCCTCCTCTCTTCTTCTTCCTCCTCTTCTTCTTCCTCCTCTCTTCCCCATCGCCGGCACACCATTTACCCCGCCACCGCCGCCGCGCCACGCCATCTTCCTTGGTAGCTCGCGCGTACTATATCCCCCGCCACCGCCGCCACACGAGGAGAAGCTTTTCACCGCCTCGCCTCAATCCACTTCCTCGCTGGTCGCAGCACCAAAACCCCAATGGCAGAATCTGATCGACATGCAGAGCCGCTGATTGGAATTCCTCCCGATGTTCTCTTGAGAAGATCTATAGTCGTATGGACCTACTCAAAGACCGTCTGCCCGGCCGCATGCTCGGTGTCTTTGTACCGCCTACTTGTCTCGCAACCGCCAGCTTTTTCAAGACACCTTGCTTGGTGATGCCCGATCTCGCAGGTGGCCTGCATAATCGACTTGACGATCCTACGGAGGTTGCCGGTGCCCTCGACATGCTACCACTACCCGCCCACCGTCCTTCATGCGCGCGCCACCATCGGGCGGGCATGAAGGCCAATCGATCGCCCCCATCCACCACACCGTAGTCCGTGGCGCCTCGTGGATATCTACACCCAGGAGAGATCACCTTCCATCATTGGATACCGCCGACATCGAGCCTCGCGTTCACGGACACTCCCGCCTACTACGCACGAGACACGCCAAGCTTTTGGCTCGACTCTCCTGCTTGCAAAAGTTGTAATATGCAAAGTGCCCACACCATCAAAAGACTACATGGATTACAAGCTCATTGCCTTGTTCAACATGGGATTAGTCTATTCGAATCCGCCGCCATACATGGTTATGGCTCATCATCAACTCGTTGAGGCAACATTTCTCGCTCGATGCTATAGTGCATGATGGCATCGTTACGCCGGTCGACGCATAGATTGGCTGCATATACCGGTGGAATCTATCGTCGTAATTGTTCTATCTCATCTCATCTTTACCTTATGAATACGGCTGCCTGCTCATTTGTTACAAATTTAGAATGCATAGCATGTCTATAACCACATCATTGCTATATGTTCCTCTCATTTCCTAGATTTTTATGACCACACATGTTATTGTTAGAGTTGATATGAGAACAATTGGCATCTAATGATTGTTAGAATACATATTATGAGCATAACATCATGATTGCTATATGTTACTCTCTTGCATACTAGATTTTTATAACAACACATGTTATTGCTTAGAGTTGATATGAGAATAGTAGTAGTAAGTGCTATGGTAGAATATGAGTAGGCGCTGTCATAGCTGTTTTCCTCTCATTGTTACATGATGTTTGAACCATGACATGTTGTTAGAATATGAAAGCCATTGGCTTATTTTTTAACTTGGGGTATGATTATGACCACGCATTGCAATTCTCCGCCTATGATATGTGTCACCGTTATAATAATCTTAATTCCACACATACTCAACATGATTGTTTATTTTTGTCCTTTGGTCTCCAATTTGAATTGTTGCAGCAGACGAAATGCGCTGGCCTTCATGATTCCAGGACTGAATCATACCAGCCGATGGGTGCTGGTTTATCGCTCGCTTATCCGACGGCGGTCATTTGATGCTCATTCGCATACCAAATTGACCAAACCATTACATCAAACCACATGCAAGACAATGCGTATGCGCTCGTGACATTGATGGCTATGGCTGCTTCGTTCGAGAAAGATCCCAGCTCCGCTGGGCCAAAGCGATTCAACTCGAGGCGGGTTTACAGCCTCGCAACCACTCCTTGTTCCTCGGCTCAATTATCCGATCATCCAACCAATCATCGATCATATCACCGCGATGATTACCGTGCTATGCAACTTCCATTCGCGAGGGAGGGCTGTGTTTACACATCATACCATGGGTTTCATGAATCACCATATCCAGAGATTCGTCGACACAGCTTGTTGCCGTGTAATCTTCAGCAGTGAAAGGCATCAAGCTTCCATGCGATGGATGGCTTTGCAAACCCGACATGCGGCGATGTGGTTCATGCCAACAGAAATATGCACAACTTGATTCGTACGATATCTAGACCGAGCCATGTATTCGCTGCAGTAGCACGCACCCTCTTTGTTGGATATTATGTACCGTTGTTAGTTTGAAGCACCTCCGGTTTGAAGGATAGATACCTTCCTCGATCAAGTGCATCCTAACTCACCCGCTGAGGATGTATTGATAATGATGATGGAGATGTTGTGCGTAAGCCATATATATACATATATATCGCTTAGGCTTCAAGTGCATTTGTTAGTTAAACCTATTTATAAATTGTGACACTAAATACGACTAGTAAGTAGTACAAGAGCAGTACTAGTATACGCCGGTCAAATTATTCATCATGTCCACACATTGAATTGACATGACAACACGATGCGTGAGGTGACACAAGAATCCCGGCAGCTGTTCGGGTATTCCGACTTCAGATTTGAGTACCACTTATCAATCAAATCTTTTTTCAAACGGAGGCAAAAGATTTGCCTCATCCATTAAATAAGAGGAGAATAGAGTTTAGAGTTTTACAAGCGCCTTGCAAAACGGCATGGCAATTACTCGCATAACCGTCAAGAAGCGCGAGTTTTACTCGTCGAAATCTTTCATCATTCACTTAAAACAGTCGATTGGTCATACATTGAGTACCATATAACCGAATTACCGATGCAAGTCGAAGAAGGATTGGCCGGTGCCGCCGGGTCAACGCCAAGTTTGATCCCACAAATCAGAGCTGATCAAGCACCTTGAGGCCAAAGTGAGTGTTGATAGCGCTGAGATTTCAGTCTCTCATCGATTTGTTCATACCAACCATCGACAGCCGAAAGCACGATATATGCTACACCCAACCCGAGAAACTTCCGTGTAAGACACCGATCGGCCGCCTACTTGCACAAACATATTCCTTGTTTATAGCTCTATTTTTCTTTTTAGACGCAGACTGTGAAACAATTACAAATTGATAGTTAATAAAAGTGAAACAAGTGACCGCAACATGCCAAAGATGTTATGAAAATGCCAACTAGGTACACTAAAACCTGTATTCCACAATACCGCAGTATCACATCGAGTGGCCTAAGGAAGCATTTCTTCCAAAAGCAATTCCTGTATGCTCAAAGGGACACGGACGCTACAGAAGATACAATGGAGTGCGGCACGCACGCGATGTGGCACAAGACCGCAATACCTTGCTCGTGATGGTCAACGGCCGCGACGGGCAGCAAAAGGTTCTGTGCGCACACCAACAAGAACTTCACCAACAGAGGACTAATCGGGTGATGCACCAGACCACATCGGGACCTGGAGCAAGAGAAGGAGCGGAGCTGGTCCTCTACAAGATTTTCTACCGCATTTAACACTAGGGCCAGGAGTAGTTTGGTATTGGTAGTTGTACTACCTTGTCGTCCGCAAGTTGGTATTGTTGTTAACGATCTTTTGGTATGAACTTGCATTTGCTTCCAACCATCATGCCGAGGGTCGACGTGGATATAAAGCTGAATCATTTGTTTCAAACAAATTCTCGTGCACCTGATTTTTATTTGATGGGTAGCATAAGCACCCGCCATTCAATTCCTAGTTCTGCAGTTTTTTGAAACAAGTGCATGCACTTATTATCACGATAAAAAACAATATCCGTGCAGGCATCCCGCTTATCGTACCTGCTTGCAGAATTCTCTCGCTTATTGAGCACGATATTGTTTCTTTCAAGTCGAGCAAGTTTCAACTGGGCTGTAGACCCACCAGGGTTAGCTTTGTTTTTAATGTGCCCAGCCCATGACGCATAACGGGCACAAAGATCCAGCAGGTATCTATCGCCTCGCCCGCCAAATAAGTAGTTATATTTTGTCTTACAACATCCGCAGTAGTTTTGTTACTCAATCAAACACACAGCCCAGTTCTATTTTCTCTTGAAACGCATGTCCTACATCCGCTTTCTAATCTCTACCTATAGTTTTACTAGTTCATATACACGATCATTATATTGAAAACACATAAAATTCCTTTTCATATTTACATCCTTATTTTTGTAGTTTTTTCCCCACCCAGCGCTGATTTTTTTACCACCGGTTTTCCTTAAACCAACTCAATTGTCCCACGCCTTATTTGCTTACAAAACAAAACAATTTTTGGCAAATCAATAAGTTCTAAAAAATGTTTATCATTTCGGATTACACCAGTTTGACTCCACCAAATATGCAAAATAAGGTTGAACTTTTCGACCGTGGTCCCGGGCAGTAAATGGGCTGTAATAAATTACTTAAGAATTAGCAAATGGGCTGTAAATTATAAAAAATAGCAAATGGGTTGCAAATTGTAAAAATAGCAAATGGGCTTTATGTTGTCCGCCACAGATTTGGAGGCTGACTTGTGGCCTACTAAGTTCATATGCATACAAGTTTCTTAAAAGAAACTTAGTCAACAATCGACTCACCACATGTATGATCGTTAGATGTCAATCTAATGGCAATCGTGCTTCTTCGCCTCGATCTTCCCGCCTCAAATACCAAACCAGCGGAACCGCCGCTTCCCCGCCTCCCGTGGCCGGGCAAGGTTGCTTGGCAGGCCTCACAGCCCCATCATACTCGTGATCCCTGGCCTGCCTATCCTCTACTCACCCACACCTCCTCGTTATTTTCCGCGACGGCAGCCGAACCACCAACCTCAGATTTCCACCACGCGGCAGCCATCGTCAGGTCTTCGGCCCCGTCGCTCCCTTCAGAGGGCCTCGCCACGGCCGCATCGCCTCGGGTGCTCTCGGCGCCGACGTGGTCAACGATGTCCATCCAACAAACAGAGTGCTTCTTCAACCTCCTCGGTCTTCTTGCCCCAGCCGCCCAAAGCAGCGCCGGTCGTGTCAAGATGCTCCTGCCTCCCTGTGGCCCGGTCAGTTGTGCCACGAGGCCTCACCGTCCCCCATACTACTCCCACACTGGCCAGGCCATCCCTCCACTCACCCACTCCTCGTTATTCTCACGCAATGACGACAGCCTCACACCACACCGAACCAGTGAACCTCAGATTCTCCTCCGCCAGGCATCCACTGCCGCTTCCCCTGCTCCGCCCGCCCCTTCCTAGGCTCTCGCTGCCGCCCATCGCCTCGGGTGCTCGGGCGCCAGGCGTGGTCAATGTGGTCAACGACCGACTTCCATCGAAGAGTATCAGACGGGAGAGGGTCGACAACCGGGTCCACGGCAGCCGCAAGGAAGTGCCTTTATTATGCGCAAAATAATTATTCTCCTCCCGACAAGAGGGACCCACCGGACGGGCCACCAGTATTTCACGGAAAAACGCTTCTGACTATTGTGACCCACCGGACGGGCCACCAGATTTCGCGAAAAACGCTTGCTCACCGCTGGGACCCATCGACGGACCACCGATTTCGTGGAAAAAACGCCCCTCAATGTCACCGACCCACCGAAGTGCCTCCTTATTACGCACGTAAAATGAATACTCCCCCTAGAATGGGACCCACCATGGTGGGAGGCTGACTTAGGGCCTACTAAGTTGACGGGACAGAGGGCTTTGTCAACTTAGTCAATATGAACGATTCTAGCTCCATCGACCGTAGACGATGTCCATCCAACGGCCGTCAGGTTCTTCAATCTCTCTTCTTCCTCGCTTCCAAATCATTAAACAAGCGCCAGTGGACTGCTCGCTCCTCCTCCCCGCTGCGGCCAGAAGGCTGCCACACTGGCCTCACCGCCTCAATCAGATTCCCATCGCTGGCCTAGCCATCCTCTACTCACCCACACGGCCACACCTCGCTGTTCTAGCCATCCTCTACTCACCCACATGTCAATCTAACTAATCGTGCTTTTCTTCATCTCGATCTTCTTTCCCCACCACCTAAACTCAGCACGGTCGTGTTGCAGGTTTTGCCACCTCGTGGTCGGGTTGTGATGCCGCTGGAGGCCTCACCACCTCAGATTACTCCCACCATCGCCAGCCATCCTCTACTCACCCACACCCCGTTATTCTCATGCGACGCAGCCAATCCAAGAGCCCTCAGATTCTCCTCCGCTGGCTACCATCGCTGCCCTTCCCCGGCTCTGTCGCCCCTTCCTAGGCTCCTCGCTGTCGCTCGCATCACCGCCTCGGTGCTCTCAAAGTGGTCAACGTGGTCAATGACCGATTTCCATCGAAGAGTAGTGTATGTGGAGAGGTCGACACCGGGTCCAGCGGCCACAAGGAAGTGCCTTATTACGCCAAGAAATAATTATTCCTCCACCGACAAAGAGGGACCCACCGGACGGGCCACCTTATTTCGCTAAAAAATGTTTCGACCGCTGGGACCCACTGACGGGCCAGCGATTTCACTAAAAACATTCACCGCTATCGTCATCTCGGACCCACGGAAGTGCCTCCTTATTACGCATAAAAAATGAATACTCCCTCGCTAGCTTGGACCCACCATGGTGGGAGGCTGACTTAGGCCTACTAAGTTGACTCGACGGGGCCTTTGTCAACTTTAGTCAATATGAACGATTCTAGCTCCAAGGATGTGACGATGGCCATCCAACGGCCGTCGTTTCTTCAACCTCCGTGTTCTTGCTCCAACTCGCCCAAAGTAGCGCTGGCCGTGCAAGATGCTCCTGCTCTCCCGTGGCTGGTCTGTCCGTCCACGGAGGCCTCACCGCCTTACTATTCCCACCACCGGGCCAGTTCTCGCGGGCGACGGCAGCCTCACACCGAGCCGAACCAGTGAACCTCAGACTTTCTCCGCTGGCTTCCATCGCCCGGCTCCCCGTCGCCCTTCCTAGGCTCATCGCCGCCCACCGCCTCGGTGCTTCAAGGCGCAGCGTGGTCAATGTGGTCAAGGAACGACTTCCATCGGACGTGGATCGGGACGTGGAGAGGCCGATACCGGGTCCACGGCCGCAGGAAGGAAGTGCCTCCTATTACACGGAAAATAATGATTCTCCACCGACAAATGGACCCACCGACGGGCCACCGATTTCACAAAAACGCTTCATCGCTGGGACCCACCAGCTACATCTTCGCACGCAAGGAAGTGCGCCCCGCAAAAAATGATTCACCTTCGATCCGCCGGGACCCACCAGCTACATCTTCGCACGCAAGGAAGTGCTCCATACCGACCCACCGGTCAAGCGCACGAAGCGCTGTCATTCTGGTCGTGAACGGTACGTATATATACCGTGGATGTAGAGCGCACACGTTGTCGTAGTAGAGGCGCGACGTAGCATGTACACGCACGCATAGCCGCGAGGGTGCAAGAAAGAAAATACGGCCACGCACGCATATACGGGCAGGGTCTCTAACGCCAATCGCGCATATGTACATGGCTGGGTCGAACAGAGAAACAACATCGTCGCCAGTTCATGGGGAGCCAACCGCTGGGTCGAAACGGAATGCGTGGTCGTGTTCATCGAGGGCTTGGACGAACAGCGACGGAAACGAGGCAAGCGTCCGCACAACGGAGGAACGGCCTTGTGTTCGACCGCCATGTTCAAACGGGTCCTATTGATCGAGGCCTCGTCGCATCAAGAACGGAGGAAACGGACCTCCTACGGTCGTAAACGGGGTCCTGCTGATCGGGAGGTGTGGCGCATCGAAAACGGAGGAAACGGACCTCCCACGGTCGAAACGGGATCCTATTGATCGGGAGGGTGTGGCGCATCGCAAACGATTTAAACGGACTTGTGTTGGAACGCCACGGTACGAAACGGAGGAGGGGCGCATGCATCGCAAAACGGACTCCACGGATACTCGTTTCATCTCCACCGCCGACCTCCTCCACCTCCACTGCTACCGCCGACCTCCTCCAGCCTCCACGGCTCCCTCGCTCATCCAGCCTCCACCACGCCGCTACTCCACCGCCACTGCTCAACCACCCTCCACGGGACCCTCCACCGCCCATCGCTCATCCAGCCTCCACACCACGGGTCCTGCTCAACCACCCTCCACGGCCACCCTCCACCGCTTCACAGCTCATCCAGCCTCCACACCACGAAGTTCCTCGCTCATCCAGAGGCAACGCCACCGCCAATCGCTCATCCAACCCCACCCCCCCACCCCGCAACGCCACCGCTCATCCCTGAGGCGATCGATCGCTTCAGCTAGCGCAGAGCGGCGAATCGCCCATCGGGTTCAGCCACGCCATCGATCGATCGCCGGTTCGGTGAACGCTGAAGTTCGCAGCAGTAATCGCCGAAGTTCGCTAGAGCCCAACGCCGCTGCTTTTCAAGAGCCAACGCCGCACACACGCTACAGACGATGAGAGAAACGCGCTGCCGCTTCTCCCACCGTAACCGCAACTCCTCAAATTTTCCTCCCTCGCTTCTACCATTTATTTTTCCGCCATGGACGGCCCAAAGAATGTCATGCAGCTGCGCCTCCAGCCCGCCTGTGACTTAAAAGCCCATTTTCGTCATGATTTTTTGTCATAGAAGTAGGAGCCCACCACATCTATGATGATACCGGTTTTGTCACAATTATCGCCATAGAAGTATCATATGTATGATGTAAAAAAATTTCATTCAGCCCAAAATGTCACGGATGTGTCTTTTTTTTGTAGTGCGAGCTTGATCAGCAGGATAGCCTAGATGCCCTGGAGGAGGAGCGCGATGTTGCAAAAGCCCATTCCGCGTTTTATCAACAACAGGCCCGCAGATATCAAAGCAGAGAAGTACGGGCCAACACTTATAATGTTGGCGAACTTGTTCTACGCTTGCCGGAGAAGAAAAATGACAAACTCAAGCCCAAATGGGAGGGTCCTTCATCATTGACGGTTCTCACCAGAGGAGCATAAAGCCCACGCGGATGCATCGCACAATCGCCAGAGTCGAATCCCCCGAACGCGCTGCATCAAGATTCTATGCCTAGCGCCGAACTCTTTGTTCGCCTCTTCCCTTGTTGTTTCAATTATTATTTTCTCTTTTTCATTTTCCTTTTTAGCCTTAAAGCTTTGGTGCAGCTAGATCAGAACCTCTCACGCATACATCTTCACATATGTACGCCCATTATACTCGAGGCTTCTTGGATGTAGGTTGTTAATATTATTTCCGAGCATCAAGCTCATCACATATGCTTCCCATATGTACCTTTTCTTCGCCATTATATGTATCAATATGACTTAAGTTTTGGCTAAGTTGGGTTACTGCCTTCGTGCTTATGCCCCACGCTCCCTGCTAGTTCGGCTAGGGCATAAAGGAGCACCTCTCACATTGTTACTCCCGGTCATCCGGATGTGTACCTCGACCGGGTGAAGCGAAAGCTAGTGTTCTTAAGGGAATATTCGGTCGGTGAATTAAAGATGTTTTCGATTCACTCCATTGTGAACCCCCTGTAGTTACATATATCGCGATTTTTTCAATCACAGCTCGACATGCACATTAACGCATGCACACCTGTGAAAGGAACCCCTAATGTAACTATTCTCTCCGAAGATGTTTCTTACAACCATAAATGTAATATAACATAACTAGCCGATACAACTTGTCTGTTCAAGCAACTATGACCCTACGCCTGGTTTCCACGATACACCCGCTTATTTTGCCGCCAGTATTCTAAACACCGCACCTTCGGGTCCAGAGGTTGAAGCTTAAAAGGTCTTCCATGACAATCGCTTACAATTCAGCTACAATTACATATGTCAAGTAAAGTACATAGTCATTTGACTCAAAATTTCCTCCTGTTGGAAATATGCCCTAGAGGCAATAATAAAAGTGTTATTATTATATTTCTTTGTTCATGATGATTGTCTTTATTCATGCTATAATCAGTATTATCCGGAAATCGTGATACACGTGTGAATACATAGACCATAACATGTCCCTAGTGAGCCTCTAGTTGACTAGCTCGTTGGTCAACAGATAGTCATGGTTTCCTCGACTATGGACATTGGATGTCATTGATAACGGATCACATCATTAGGAGAATGATGTGATGGACAAGACCCAATCCTAAGCATAGCACAAGATCGTAGTTCGCTTTGCTAGAGCTTTTCCAATGTCAAGTATCTCTTCCTTAGACCATGAGATCGTAACTCCCGGATACCGTAAGAGTGCTTTGGTGTACCAAACGCCACAACGTAATCGGGTGACTATAAAGGTGCACTACAGTATCTCCGAAAGTGTCTGGGTTGACACGGATCGAGATCGGATTTGTCACCCGTATGACGGAGAGGTATCTTCCGCCCACTCGTAATGCATCATCATAATGAGCTCAAAGTGACTAAGTGGTTAGTCACGGATCATGCATTACGGTACGAGTAAAGTGACTTGCCGGTAACGAGACCGAACAAGGTATTGGGATACCGACGATCGAAGTCTCGCAAGTAACGCATCGATTGACAAAGGGAATTGTATACGGGTTTGATTGAATCTCGACATCGTGGTTCATCCGATGAGATCATCGAGGAGTATGTGGAGCCAACATGGGTATCCAGATCCCGCTGTTGGTTATTGACCGAGAGGCATCTCGTCATGTTCAGATATCTCCCAACCCGTAGGGTCTACACACTTAAGGTTCTTGGACGCTTAGGGTTGTAGAGATATTAGTATGCAGAACCCGAAAGTTGTTCGAGTCCCGGATGAGATCCCGGACGTCACGAGGAGTTCCGGAATGGTCCGGAGGTAAAGATTTATATATAGGAAGTCCAGCCGCCACCGGAAAGTTTTGGGGTCACTGCAGATTGTACCGGGACCACCGAAGGGTCCCGGGTCCACCGGTGGGGCCACTTATCCCGGAGGGCCCCATGGGCTGAAGTGGCGGGGAACCAGCCCCTGGGGGCTGGTGCGCCCACCCAAGGGCCCAAGGCGCCTAGGGTTGGGGGACCTGGGGACCATCGCTCGAGGGGCATGCGCCTCGTTGAAACCCTAGGGGCTGCTGTTCTCGAGGGGCATGCGCCCCTGGTTGAAACCCTAAGGGGTTGCCGGCCGCCGCCCCATCTAGATGGGATTCTGGGGCATGCGCCCCAGCCCCTATATATAGTGGAGGGAGGAAGGCAGCAAGACCCCGCATCTTGGCACCTCCTTCCCTTGCTACACCTCCTCCTCCCGCAGACGCTACGGCTCCGCGGATCCTCGCTGCATCCACCACCACGCCGTCTGTTGCTGATCTTCATCAACCTCTCCTTCCCCTTGCTGGATCAAGAAGGAGGAGACGCCACGCTGACCGCACGTGTGTTGAACGCGGAGGTGCCGTCTGCTCGCGCTAGGATCTCCGGTGATTGGATCACGACGTACAACTACCTCAACCCCGCTTTTTGAACGCTTCCGCCGCGATCTACAAAGTGGTATGTAGATGCATCTCCCATGACTCGTTGCTTAGATGAACTCATAGATGGATCTTGGTGAAACCGTAGGAAAAATTTTAATTTTCTCGCAACGCTCCCCAACAAAGGGCATCATGAGCTAGGTCTATGCGTAGTTCTTTTGCACGAGTAGAACACAATTTAGTTGTGGGCGGATCTTGTCAACTTACTTGCCGCTACTAATCTTATCTTGCTTCCGCGGTATTGTGGGATGAAGCGCCCGACCAACCTTACACGACGCTTACGTGAGACCGGTTCCACCGACTAACATGCACTAGTTGCATAAGGTGGCTGGCGGGTGTCCTGCTCTCCCACTTTAGTTGGAGCGGATTCGATGAAAAGGGTCCTTATGAAGGGTAAATAGAAGTTGACAAGATCACGCCAGGTTATTCGAGGTAAGAAAACGCTTTGCTAGAACCCAATTGCAGCCACGTAAAAGATGCAACAACAATTAGAGGACGCCTAACTTGTTTTTGCAGCAATTGACATGTGATGTGATATGGCCAAGTTGTGATGAATGATGAATGACATATTGTGATGTATGAGATCATGTTCTTGTAATAGGAATCACGACTTGCATGTCGATGAGTATGACAACCGCAGGAGCCATAGGAGTTGTCTTTATTTTGTATGACCATGTGTCATTGAAGAACGCCATGTAATTTACTTTACTTTATTGCTAAACGCTGCTAGCCATAGAAGTAGAAGTAGTCGCTATGGACAACTTCATGGAGGCACAATGATGGAGATCATGATGATGGAGATCATGGTGTCATGCCGGTGACAAGATGATCATGGAGCCCCAAGATGGAGATCAATGGAGTTTTATGATATTGGCCATATCATGTCACTACTATATAATTGCATGTGATGTTTATTATGTTTATACATCTTGTTTACTTAGAACGACGGTAGTAAATAAGATGATCCTTACAGCAATTTCAAGAAGTGTTCTCCCTAACTGCGCACCGCTAAAAGTTCGTCGCTTCTAAGCACCACGTGATGATCGGGTGTGATGGATTCTTACGCTCACATACAACGGTGTAAGACAGATTTACACACGCAAAACACTTAGGGTTAACTTGACGAGCCTAGCATGTACGCATATGGCCTCGAACACGGAGACCGAAGGTCGAACACGAGTCGATAGAAGATACGATCAACATGAGAATGTTCACCGACGATGACTAGTCCGTCTCACGTGATGATCGGACACGCCTAGTCGACTCGGATCGTATCACTTAGATGACTAGAGGGATGTCTAATCTGAGTGGGAGTTCATTGTAATAATTTGATTAGATGAACTTAATTATCATGAACTTAGTCTAAAACTTTTGAATGATATGTCTTGTAGATCAAATGGCCAACGCCATGTCAACTTGAACTTCAACGCTCCCTAGAGAAAACCAAGTCGAAAGATGACGGCAGAACTATACGGACTGGTCCGAACTTGAGGATCATCCTCATAGCTGCCAGAAACAATATGTCCTAGAAGGACCGCTAGGTGACGCCCCGTCTCTGCAGAACCAAGACATTATGAATGCTTGGCAGTCTCGTGCCGATGATTACTCCTCGCTCAAGGCGGCATGCTTTACAGCTTAGAACCGGGCTCCAAAAGCGCTTTTGAGCATCACGGAGCATATGAGATGTTCGAGGAGCTGAAACTTGTTTTCCAAGCTCACGCCCGGTCGAGAGATATGACATCTCCGACAAGTTCTATAGTTGTAAGATGGAGGAAAATAGTTCACAAGGAGCACATTCTCAAGATGTCCGGGTTGCACAACCGTATGACCCAAATGAATATTAACCTCCCCGATGAGGCGGTCATTGATGAATCCTCCAGCCGCTTCCACCAAGCTACAAGAGCTTTGTGATGAACTACAATATGCGGGGATGGTAAAGACCATTCCTGAAGTATTCTCTATGTCAAGTCACCGAGGTTGAAATCAAGAAAGAACATCAAGTGTTGATGGTCAATAAGACCACTAAGTTTAAGAAGGGCAAGGGCAAGAAGAACTTCAAGAAGGACGGCAAGGAGGTTGCCGCTACCTGCAAGCAAGTTGCCGGAAGAAGTCAAAGAATGGACCCAAGCCCGAGACCGAGTGCTTTTATTGCAAGGGAAGGGTCATCGAAGCGAACTGCCCCAAATACTTAGCGGACAAGAAGGCCGCAACACCAAAGGTATATTTGATATACATGTAATTGATGTGTACCTTACCAAGATCGAGTAACTCCCGGTATTTGATACCGTGCCGCTGTTCATATTTGTAACTCACAGCAGAGCTGCGAATAAGCGGAGATCGGCGGCGACGAGGTGACGGCGCGCTGCCGGAATGGTTCCAGAGTCGATGTGATCGCCGGCCGCACGCTACCTCTTCATTTACCCACGGATTAGTTATAAACCTTAATAATTGTTATTTGGTGCCAAGTTTGAGCATGAATATTGTATCCGGATCTCGCTTAATGCGAGATGGCTACTCATTTAAACCGAGAATAATGGTTGTTCTATTTATATGAGAGATATGTTTTATGGTCATGTCTCATGGTCAATGGTTTATTCTTAATGAATCTCGAGCGTTTAGTATTACACATGTTCATAGCGTGAATACCAAAAGATGTAAAGTTGATAACGATAGTCCCACATACTTGTGGCATCGCCGCCTTGGTCACATTGGTGTCAAGCGCATGAAGAAGCTCCATGTCGATGGACTTTGGAGTCTCTTGATTATGAATCATTTGACACATGCTAACCATGCCTCATGGGCAAGATGACCAAGACTCCATTCTCTCGAACAATGGAGCGAGCAACCAACTTGTTGGAAATCATACATACCGATGTAAAAGGTCCAATGAGCGTTGAGGCTCATGGAGGATATCGTTATGTTCTCACTCTCACGATGACTTGAGTAGATATGGGTATGTCTACTTGATGAAACACAAGTCCGAGACCTTGAAAAGTTCAAGGAATTTCAGAATGAAGTAGAGAATCAACGTGACCGAAAGATAAAATTCTTACGATCGGATCGTGGAGGAGAATATTTAAGTCACGAATTTGGTACACACTTAAGAAAATGTGGAATCGTTTACAACTAACGCCACCGAACACCTCAACAGAACGGTGTGTCCGAACGTCGAATCGCACTCTATTGGATATGGTGCGGTCTATGATGTCTCTTACCGATTTACCGCTATCATTTTGGGGATACGCCTAGAGACAGCTACATTCACTTTAAATAGGGCACCGCCTAAGTCCGCTGAGACGACACCGTATGAATTATGGTTTGGGAAGAAACCTAAGTCGTCGCTTCTAAAAGTTTGGGGATGCGATGCTTATGTCAAGAAACTTCAACCTGAAAAGCTCGAACCCAAGTCGAAAATGCGTTTTCATAGGATACCCTAAGGAAACCGTAGGGTATACCTTCTACTTAAGATCCGAGGGCAAGATCTTTGTTGCCAAGAACGGATCCTTTCTCGAAAAGAGTTTCTCTCGAAAGAAGTAAGTGGGAGGAAAGTAGAACTCGATGAAGTACTACCTCTTGAACAGATAGTAGTGCAGCTCAGAAAATGTTCCTGTGATGCCTACACCAACCAAGAGGAAATTCATGATGATGATCAAGGTACTTCGGATCAAGTTGCTACTGAACTCAGAGGTCCACTAGGACACGCTCCGCACTGAGTGGTACGGCAACCCTGTCTTGGAAATCATGTTGTTAGACAACAATGAACCTTCAACTATGAAGAAGCGATGGCGGCCCAGATTCCAACAAATGGCTAGAAGCCATGAAGTCCGAGATAGAATCCATGTATGAAAACAAAGTGTGGACTTTGACCGACTTGCCCGATGATCGGCGAGCGATAGAAAACAAATGGATCTTTAAGAGGAAGACGGACGCGATGGTAATGTCACCATCTATAAAGCTCGACTTGTCGCTAAGGGTTATCGGCAAGTTCAAGGGATTGACTACGATGAGACTTTCTCCCGTAGCTAAGCTTAAGTCCGTCTCAATCATGTTAGCAATTGCGTGATACTATGATTATGAGATATGGCAGATGGACGCCAAAACAGCGCTCCTTAACGGATATCTTAAGGAAGAGCTGATATGATGCAGCCGAGGGTTTTGTCGATCCTAAGAACGCTAACAAAGTATGCAAGCTCCAACGATCCATTTATGGGCTGGTGCAAGCATCTCGAGTTAGAACATTCGCTTGATGAGATGATCAAAGCGTTTAGTTTATGCACTTATGGAGAAGCCTCATGCTACAAGAAAGTGAGTGGAGCTCAGAGCATTTCTCATATTATATGTAGATGACATACTGATGGGAAATGATATAGAATTCTTGGACAGCATTAAGGCCTACTTGAATAAGTGTTTTCAATGAAGGACCTTGGAGAAGTTGTTATATATTAGGCATCAAGATCTATAGAGATAGATCGAGACGCCTCATAGGTCTTTCACAAAGCACATACCTTGATAAGATTTTGAAGAAGTTCAAATGGATCAGTCCAAGAAGGGTTCTTGCCTCAGATTGCAAGGTGTGAGATTGAGCTCAGCTCAATGCCCCACCACGGCAAAAGATAAAGAAGAGATGAGTGTCATCCCCATGCCTCAGCCATAGGATCTATTATGTATGCCATGCTGTGTACTGCACTGATGTAAACCTTGCCGTAAGTTTGGTAGGAAGGTACCAAAGTAATCCCGCAAGGAACACCGGACAGCGGTCAAGAATATCCTGAAGCACCGAAAAGGACAAAGGACATGTTTCGCTTATGGAGGTGACGAAGAGCTCGTCAGAACGGGTTACGCCGACGCTTAGCTTCGACACGATCCGATGACTCTAAGTCACAAACCGGATACGGTATATGTTGAATGGTGGAGCAAGAAGCTGGTGCAGCTGCAAGCAGAGCGCCGTGGCGGATCTACATGTGAAGCGGAGTACATGGCAGCCTCGAGGCAGCGATGAAGCAATTTGGGTGAAGGAGTTCATCACCGACCTAGGAGTCATACCCAATGCGTCGGGCCGATCAAACTCTTCTCGTGACAACACCGAGCTATTGCACTTGCCAAGGAGCCCAGGTTTCACAAGAAGACCAGGCACATCAAGTTGCCGCTCAACTCCATCCGTGAAAACGTTCAGATGGAGACATAGAAATTTGCAAAGTACATACGGATCTGAATGTCGCAGATCCGCTGACTAAACCTCTCTCATGAAAGCAAAACATGATCAACACCGTAACTCTATGGGTGTTCGATTCATCACAATGTAACTAGATTATTGACTCTAGTGCAAGTGGGAGACTGTTGAAATATGCCCTAGAGGCAATAATAAAAGTGTTATTATTATATTTCTTTGTTCATGATGATTGTCTTTATTCATGCTATAATCAGATTATCCGGAAATCGTGATACACGGTGAATACATAGACCATAACATGTCCCTAGTGAGCCTCTAGTTGACTAGCTCGTTGGTCAACAGATAGTCATGGTTTCCGACTATGGACATTGGATGTCATTGATAACGGATCACATCATTAGGAGAATGATGTGATGGACAAGACCCAATCCTAAGCATAGCACAAGATCGTAGTTCGCTTTGCTAGAGCTTTTCCAATGTCAAGTATCTCTTCCTTAGACCATGAGATCGTAACTCCTTGATACCGTAAGAGTGCTTTGGTGTACCAAACGCCACAACGAATCGGGTGACTATAAAGGTGCACTACAGGTATCTCCGAAAGTGTCCATGGTTGACACGGATCGAGATGGATTTGTCACCCGTATGACGGAGAGGTATCTCGGGCCCACTCGGTAATGCATCATCATAATGAGCTCAAAGTGACTAAGTGGTTAGTCACGGATCATGCATTACGGTAGATAAAGTGACTTGCCGGTAACGAGACTGAACAAGGTATTGGGATACCGACGATCGAAGTCTCGCAAGTAACGCATCGATTGACAAAGGGAATTGTATACGGGTTTGATTGAATCTCGACATCGTGGTTCATCCGATGAGATCATCGAGGAGTATGTGGGAGCCAACATGGGTATCCAGATCCCGCTGTTGGTTATTGACCGAGAGGCATCTCGGTTATGTTCAGATATCTCCCAACCCGTAGGGTCTACACACTTAAGGTTCGGTGACGCTAGGGTTGTAGAGATATTAGTATGCAGAACCCGAAAGTTGTTCGAGTCCCTGATGAGATCCCGACGTCACGAGGAGTTCCGGAATGGTCCGGAGGTAAAGATTTATATATAGGAAGTCCAGCCGCCACCGGAAAGTTTTGGGGTCACTGGATTGTACCGACCACCGAAGGGTCCTGGGTCCACCGGTGGGGCCACCTATCCCGAGGGCCCCATGGGCTGAAGTGGCGGGGAACCAGCCCCTGGTGGCTGGTGCGCCCCACCCAAGGGCCCAAGGCGCCTAGGGTTGGGGACCCTGTTGTTTCCTCCGGGCATGCGCCTGTTGAAACCCTAGGGGCTGTTGCTTCGAGGGGGCATGCGCCTCTGTTGAAACCCCAAGGGGTTGCCATGCCTGGGCCGCCCCCCCATCTAGATGGGATTCTCCAAGGGCATGCGCCTCTAGCCCCTATATATAGTGGAGGGAGGAAGGGCAGCAAGACCCCGCATCTTGGCACCTCCCTTCCCTTGCTACACCTCCTCCTCCCGCAGACGCTACGGGTTCTCGCCGATCCTCGCTCGCATCCACCACCACGCCGTCAGGTCGCTGATCTTCATCAACCTCTCCTTCCCCTTGCTGGATCAAGAAGGAGGAGACGCCACGCTGACCGCACGTGTGTTGAACGCGAGGTGCCGTCTGCTCGGCGCCAGGATCTCCGGTGATTGGATCACGACGCGTACAACTACCTCAACCCCGTTTTTTGAACGCTCCGCCGCGATCTACAAAGTGGTATGTAGATGCATCTCCCATGACTCGTGCTTAGATGAACTCATAGATGGATCTTGGTGAAACCAGAGGAAAAATTTTAATTTTCTCGCAACGCTCCCCATGCATACATCTTCCTAACTCCTCTACCGAAGGACAAATCCCACACTACCCCATATCGGGCCACCGCCTCTTCTAAGGTGTGGTCTGAACCTTACACGTTGGAAAAGTACCGGCCGGATCCTCGATATAGTCCGTGAACTCTTTTCCGACAGATAAATATAAAAGTCACAGTTGGATGCGATCGCTAGAACATATTTAGAAACTGCATTCTTTGATGAGGGCTCGGCATTGCATCTTCGCTTGCCTTCCTCTTCAAGGCTTGTGCCCGTGTGGGAGCCGCTTTCTTCAGAAAGTCACCCCTTTGGAGCACGGAGATGCTGGCAAGGTGAGGCGTAATCTGGGAACTTTTTCGGGGAGATGTCTCCCATTACTTACATGAGAGGCAGAAGAAGACCGGGATAGTCGACGGTGATGGCCACTTCAGTGCTGGGCCATAGCTTCTCCCGTAAAACACCTCGTCTGGCGAAAGCACCACAAATATATCCCATCCTCTTCGAACCCAGGTCAAGGTCCCGATTGTGGCTGAGGGAGTCCGGATTAGTCCCGAACAGCCCACTATGTACTTCACGATCGTTGGACTATGAAGATACAAGATTGAAGAATTGGCCCCGTGTCCCGGATGGGACCCTCCTTGTGTGGAAGGCAAACTTGGCAATCGGATATGTAGATCTCCTCCCTTGTAACCGACTCAGGTAACCCTAGCCCTCTCTGTGTCTATATAAACCGGAGGGTTTAGTCCGTGAGGGACAAAAACAATCATACCATAGGCTAGCTTCTAGGGTTTAGCCCCTCATTTATCCTCGTGGTAGATCAACTCTTGTAATACTCATATCATCAAGATCAATCAAGCAGAAGTAGGGTATTACCTCCATCGAGAGGCCCGAACTCCGGGTAAACATTGTGTCTCCGCCGCCCTGCTACCATCCGCCTTTAGACAACACGCTTCGGGACCCCCTACCCGAGATCCTCACGTTTTGACAATCGACATGGTGCTTTCATTGAGAGTTCCACTCGGCCGCCGTGATAAAGGCTTGATGGCTCTTCGATTA